>PVJN01040806.1:0-19075 GCA_004026805.1 Lasiurus borealis
TCTTAAAAGTGGCCAGAGAGAGACAGAAAATTACCTACAAAGGAATCCTCATCAGACTAGCAACTGATTTCTCAACATAAACTCATCAGGCCAGGAGGGAATGGGATGAAATATACAAAGTCATGCAAAAGAAGGATACTGTACCCAACAAAGCTATCAATCAAATTTGAAGGTGAAATCAGGAGCTTCACAGACAAAAAAAGGACTAAAGGAATTTATAACCACCAAACCAGCAATGCAAGAAATCCTAAAGGGTTTGCTGGGGAAAAAAAAAAAAGAAATAGGAAGTGAAGAGGAACATGGGGGTAAAAAATAAAAATGGCAACAAATAAGCATCTCTCAATAATAACTTTAAATATAAATGGATTAAATGCCCAAATTAAAAGACATAGGGTAACGGATTGGATAAGGAAACATGACCCATATATGTCCTGTATACAAGAAACACACCTCAGAAAAAAAAGAGGCACACAGACTGATGGTGAAGGGATGGGAAAAGGTTTTTCAGGCTAATGGAAATGAAAAAAAAAAGCTGGGGTAGCAGTACTTATAGCTGACAAATTAGATCTCAAAGTGAAGGACATAACAAGAGATAAGGAAGGCCACTTCATAATACTAAAGGAAGCAATTTCACAAGAATAAATAACTGTGGGAAACATATATGCACCCAATACAGAAGCACCCAAATACATTTAAAAAAAAAAAACTCCTGGAGGATATCAAGGGAGAGATTGACAGCAATATAATCATAGTAGTGGATTTTAATAACCCACTATCACCATTGGACAAATCCTCTAAACAAAAATCAGCAAAGAAACATCCTAAATGACTCACAAGACCAGATGGAATTAATTGACATATTCAGAACATTTCACCTCAAAGCCACAGAATATACATTCTTCTCAAGTGCACATGGGTCATTTTCTAAGATAGACCATATGTTGGGTCATAGGCAAAGTCTCTTCAAATTCAAGAAGATAGAAATCATATCAAGCATCTTCTCATATCATAGTGACATAAAACTGGAAATCAACTACAATAAACCAATCCAAAGAAATCAAACATATGGAGACTAAACAGCATGCTATTAAACAATGGCTGGATTACCAGAAAGATCAAGGAACAAATAAAAAACATCATGGCAATAAATAACAATGAAAACACAACAATCCAAAGTCTATGGGACACAGTGAAGGCAGTCTTGAGAGAGAAGTTCATAGCTCTACAAGCCTACTGAAAAAAAAAAAGAAAGAAAGAAAGAAACAATGGTAATAAATTACCTAACCCTACAACTCAAAGACTTAAAAAGAAGGCAACAAGAAAAGCCCAGTGTAAGCAGAAGGAAATAATAAAGATCAGAGTGGAGATAAATGACATTGAAACAAACAAAATACAAAAATCAACAAAACCAAGAGCTGCTTCTTTGAAAGGATAAACAAGATTGATGAACCTCTAGCCAGGCTCACCAAGAAACAAAGAGAGAGGACCCAAATAAACAAAATCAGAAATGAAAGAGAAGAAATAACAACAGACTCCACCGAAATACAAAGGATTGTTAAAAAAAATACTTTGATCAACTTTGTTCCAACAAGCTGGACAACTTGGAGGAAATGGATATATTCCTAGAAAAATATAACTTTCCAAAACTCAATCAGGAAGAATCTAAACATCTCAATTGGCCAATAACTATGGAAGAAATTGAAGCAGTCATCAAAAAGCTTCCAATAGCCCTAACTGGTTTGGCTCAGAAGATAGAGAGTTGGCCTGCAGACTGAAGGGTTCTGGGTTCAATTCCGGTCAAGGGCACATGGCCAGGTTCCGAGCTCAAACCCCAGTGGGGGCGTGCAGGAGGCAGCCAATCAATGATTCTCTCTCATCATTGATGTTTCTATCTTTCTCTCTCCCTTTCTCTTCCTCTTTGAAATCAATAAACATATATTATATTTTAAAAAAGAGAAAAAGCTTCCAGCAAACAAAAGCCTGGGACCAGGTGACTTCACAGGGGAGTTTTACCGAACATTCAAGGAAGAACTAAAACCTAACCTCCTCAGACTATTCCAAAAAATTCAAGAGAAAGGAACACTTCCAAGCTCATCACCCTAATACCAAAACCAGATAAAGACAACACAATGAAAGAGAATTACAGGCCAATATCCCTTATGAATATAGATGCCAAAACCTCAACAAATCCTAGCAGATCAGATCCAGCAGTACATCAGAAAGATTTTACACCATGACCAGGTAGGATTTATCCCAGGAATGCAAGGATGGGACAATATCTGCAAATCAATAAACATGATACATCACATAAACAAATTGAGAGATAAAAATCACATAGTCATATTAGTTGATGCAGAGAAAGCATTTGACAAAATCCAACACCCTTTCTTGATAAAATTCTCAACAAGATGGAAATAGAAGGATCATACCTCAACATAATAAAAGCCATATATGATAAACCCACAACTAACATCATACTCAATGGGCAAAAACTAAAACCATTTCCCCTAAGAACCAGGAAAAAGACAGGGATGCCCATTCTCACCCGTCCTTTTCAACATAGTAATGGAAGTATTAGCCATTGCATTAGACAAAAATAAAAAAGAAAAGGCATCCAAATTGGAAAAGAAGAAGTAAAGCTGTCCCTATTTGCAGATGATATAATATTGTACATAAAAAAAAATGAAAGACTCCATCAAAAAACTAATAGACTTAATAAATGAATTCAGCAATGTAGCAGGATACAACATTAACACCAAGAATTCTGTGGCATTTCTATACACCAATAGGGAACTTACAGAAAGAGAGACTAAAAAAGCAATCCCAGTTACCAATGCACCAAAAAAATTAAGATACCTAGGAATAAACTTAACCTAATGTGGAAAACTACGGGACACTGAAAAAAGAGTTAGAGGAAGACATAAACAGATGGAAGAACATATTATGCTCATGGATTGGTAGAACCAACATCATTAAAATGTCCATACTACCCAAAGCAATCTAGAGATTCAATGCACTACTCAATGGCATATTTCACAGACCTAGAAAGAACTCTCCAAAAATTCATCTGGAATAAAAAAAGAGAGAGAGACTCCAAATAGCCACAGCAATCCTGAGAAAGAAAAAGTAGGTGGGATCTCAATACCAGATTTCAAGCTGTGCTACAAAGCCACTGTTCTCAAAACAGCCTGTTACTAGCACAAGAGCAAACATATAGACCAATGGAATAGTATAGAGAATCCAGATATCGACCCACACCACTATACTCAATTCATATTTGAAAAAGGAAGCATGGCTGAGACCGGTTTGGCTCAGTGGATAGAGCGTCGGCCTGCGCGGACTGAAGGGTCCCAGGTTCGATTCCGGTCAAGGGCATGTACCTTGATTGCGGGCATATCCCCAGTAGGGGGCGTGCAGGAGGCGGCTGATCAATGTCTCTCTCTCATCGATGTTTCTGGCTTTCTATCCCTTTCCCTTCCTCTCTGAAAAATCAATAAAATATATTTTAAAAAAAAAAGAAAAGAAAAAGGAAGCATGAACATACAATGGAATCAAAACAGTCTCTTCAGTAAATGGTGCTGGGAAAATTGGACAGATCCATGCAAAAAAATGAAACTAGACCACCAATTTACACCATACACAAACATTAACTCAAAATGGATACAGGACTTAAACATAAGATGAGAAACCATAAAAATACTAGAGGAATCCACAGGCAGAGAAATCTAGACATATGCTGAAGCAATTTCTTCACTAATACTGCTCCTAGAGCAATGGAAGCTAAAGAGAAAATAAACAATTGGGACTACAATCAAAATAAAAAGCTTTTGCACAACAAAAGAAACCATCAACAAAACAATAAGAAAGCCCACTGTAGGGGAGAACATATTTGCAAATGTTATCACTGATAAAGGTTTAATCTCCAACATCTACAGGCAACTTATACAACTTCATAAAAGGAAGATAAATGATCCAATAAAAAAAAATGGGTAGCCGAAACCAGTTTGGCTCAGAGGATAAAGTGTCAGTCTGTGGACTGAAGGGTCCCGGTTTCGATTCCAGTCAAGGGCATGTACCTTGGTTGTGGACATATCCCCAGTGGGCGGTGTGCAGTAGGCAGCTGATCGATGTTTCTCTCTCTCATCGATATTTCTAGCTCTCTATCCCTCTTCCTTCCTCTCTGTAAAAAATCAATTACAAATATATTTTTTTTAAAAATGGGCAACAGACCTAAATAGGATCTTTTCAAAAGAAGACAGAAGGCCAAGAGACATATGAAAACATGCTCAAAATCACTAGTTATCCAAGAGATGCAAATCAAAACGACAATGTGGAACCATCTCACACCTGTCAGAATGGCTATTATCAACAAATCAACTAACGATAAGTGCTGGCAAGGATTCGGAGAAAAAGGAACCCTTGTGCACTGCTGGTGGGAATGCGACTGATGCAGCCACTGTGAAGAACAGTATGGAGTTTCCTCAAAAAACTAAAAATGGAGCTTCCATTTGACCCAGTAATCCCACTTCTAGGATTATATCCCAAGAAACTAGAAACACCAATCAGAAAGGATATATGCACTCCTATGTTCATAGGAGCACAATTCACCATAGCTAAGATTTGGAAACAGCCTAAATGCCCATCAGCAGATGAGTAGATCTACATGATGGAATACTACGCTGCCATAAAAAAGAAGGAATCCATACCATTTGCAGCAGCATGGATGGACCTGAAGAGCATTATGTTAAGTGAAATAAGCCAGGCAATGAACGAAAAATACCACATGATCTCACTCATTTATGGAAAATAAAGAACATTATAACCTGATGAACAAAAAAATAGATACAAAGGCAGTAAAGCACCGCCAGACTGTCATATTAGAGCGGGAAGACCGGGGAGTGTTGGGGAGGGAGGGAAATAGATTAACCAAAGGACTTGTATGCATGCATATAAGCACACCAATGGACACAAGACACTGGGGGGTGGGGGTGGAATGAGGGCATGCGACAGGGGGTAGGGGAGGTTGGGGGAAGGTCAATAGGGGGTGGGAAGGAGATATATGTACTAATATATGTAATACTTTAAACAATAAAAATAAAAATCAATGGAAAAATATCCTCAGGTGAGGATTAACAAAACAAAACAAAACAAAAAAACTGTTATGTGAAAACACTGCCATAAAGAAAACTCCAACGGCTTCACTGCTGAATTCTTCCAAACATTTAAGGAAGAAATTATACCAATTAACCCAAAGGCTTCCAGAGAATAAATATTAGCTATCATGACTTTGTTGTTATAGAGTCGGTTTAATCCTAAGCAAAAAAAAAAAAAAGTCATTACTGCATTCCAGTCTCAGACATGGGGTGTCTGTAGGAGGCAGAGGGCCCGGGGATCGGGGCTGGGGATCTTACCGTCCTCGTCCGTCTGGAAGGTGACCTCCTTGCCCTCTTTGCGCCCCTCGGGGTTAGTGAGCATGAGGCGCACGTGAACATTCCGGTAGGGCAGCAGGTTCTTGATGGTGTAGCGGCTGACACCCCGCTCCATCTTCACACATTCCCGTACCGTCTGGTTGTGGCTGCTGCCCAGGATGTAGTGGTAGCACAGGGACACGGTGTAGGTGTGGCAACGCGTCACATTGTAGCCCAGTGGTTCCCACTGCAGGGTCAGTTGGCGGGCCTGGATGTCAGCTAAAGCCAGGCCTTTGGGGGCCCGCATGGGCTCTGGAACCCCCGGAAAACAGAGAAGGCAAAGGCAACGGGAAGAGAAGAGGAAGATAAATCAGAAAGAAAACATCTCAGTCAGCTGACTGAAATCATCCCTCCTTTGTTTCCAAGCGCTCCAGCGACCCCCTGGAAGTAGGAGTGTGTGTTCTGGAGTCAGGTAGGGCCACAGCCGAACCCTGGCTCTGCCTCTTGCAGCTGGCAACCACTGGCTGAGTCGCTCCACCTCTCTGAGCCTTAGTTTCCTCGGCTTCAAAATGAGATAATAATAAGCCCTACCTCATAGAATGGTTGCGAAGTTTAAGGTAATGCATGCCAAGTACATGCGACAAAAGCTGATACACAATAGGCCCTACAAATGATTGGCTATGCTTTTGTTTTAATAACACAGTCACCTCCTAATTCCTGGACCACATCAGGCCAGTCTGAATCAACCTCTTGCGATATTTTTCTTAAGTGATTAATTCCAAGTTGTTCTGAAACATATGATACAATACTATTTAGAAATCAGGATGAGAAAGGAAATGAGAGCCAAACAGTTAAATAATGCCAGAGAATGTTGGGGAAAAGAAATGCATGCCATTAAGTCATGGGGAAGCAGCAGGGGAGATCCTAAATATAAGATTCAAATTGGGTGGTGAGTTCCCTGGCTGCCAAAGCAAAAAGGGAAATACCATGTTATATGTAAGGATAGTAATAATAATGACAGTTAACATTTACTGGAGGCTTTGTATACACCAGGCATTGTTTTGGGAGCCTTTACAATGCTTTATTTCATTTAATCCTCACTATAATCCAATAGGCAGGTGCTATTATTAGCCCGGTCCTAAAGACATGGAAATGGAGGCACAGAGAGATTAAGTAGCTTTACACACACAGTAAGTGGTAAAGCTGAGATCTAAACCAGGACAAGTTGGCTCCAGAATCCATTAACCACTCTCCAGCTCCCTTTTAGGAATTCACTGTAAAAAAAAATTACACCAGGAAAGACAACTACCCAAACAAGAGGGAGGAACATGTTACGGCTTCTTGGTGATTCTGTGGGGCCAGAAAGTCGTCCCCATTTGATAAATGAAAGTCCTGAGGCTCTCGCCCTGGCTGGCGTGGCTCAGTTGGCTGAGTGTTGTCCCATGCAGTCAGGCATATGATAGGTTGTGGGCTCAGTCCCTGATGAGGGTTGTGCAGGAGGCAGCCAATCGATGTTTTGCTCTCACATCAATGTTCCCCTCCCCCTCTTCCTGTCTCCCTAAAAATCTATTTTAAAATCTTTAAAAAATAACAACAACAACTGAGGCTTCTGAAGTGAAGCCAGGATGGAACCAGGGGCTCAGCCCCCAGTCCTGCATCGGCATTAACCAGCTGTATGATCTCAGGCAAATCTCTGGGCCTCCATTGCCTCGCCTGTGAAATGAGCAGAGAGGCCGAGATGACTTGTAAGGATCCTTTTCTCTCTTGGTTCTGTGAAATGTAGTTTCAATACCTTCCAGTTCTGCGAGTACCTGCAAAGTGTCCCCAGTTAGAGGACCCCAGGACCCGCCTTTAGGAACAGTGAGGGTACTGCGGCCTGGCCTCTTACAAGGATTCAGTGTGTCCCTATCATCATCTGTGATATGACTCATGTGCTCAGGATGTACTTTACAAAGAAGATGCAAAGAGAAACATCACCGCAGGTGGCTTTCACTCAGACACACGGTTAGTATAGTACAGCATGGGAGGCTGGCCCCACGTACAGCACCGTAACACTCTGTTTCCACCCTGGAGCGCTCTTTTCTTCCTTGAGCCACAGGCAAACTGCGTGTCTTCAGTCATAGATCTGGCCTCCAAAGCGGTAGCTCAGCACCTGCTAGGAGCAAGGCCCTCTCTGACTTCCTACAGTCCGCTTCCCCTTCTCCCCACAGCACAAGGAGACCCTCTCCCCATCCGTCAAGGACAGGAAAGGGCTGGCTCCCCCGGCTCGCTGCAACCTGCGGGCTGCTGGCTGCAAGCCCGCGTCCTGCACTCACATTTCCTTCCCCGTCCCTGGCCCACATAGATCGTCCTAATGTTTTCCTACGTGGCTCTGTTGTAAGCCATCAGTCTAACATGTCCGGGGTGGAGGGGGCGGACTCTGTGTGTACTCACTCTGCTCTCTTGTTCAGAGGTCGTAGCTGTAGTCCCTGACTTGCGGGCTCTGGTCCTGGCTGTCCCAAGTGTACTGTCCCAAGGCGTCTCTGGGAGCCCAAGGACCCGGCTTTATTTGCACTAATGAGAGCAGGTGTTGGTCCCTGCAGCTCTACTCACACCATTCCTACCCCTGGGAGTAAGTGCCTCCCATTCTCTTCCATCCTCCCGCTGCCTTTGCCCTCCCGCAGCACTCAGAGAAGGGCGTAAACTGGTGACACGGACTGGGCCGGGGCTGTGACAAACAGGGCAATAAGCATCCCATCCAAAAAGGGCAGCTGCCGCGCAGCTCCAGGCCATGTTGCCAGGCAGGACCACAGGCCCAGGGTTGCCAGATCCTCCCTTTTTTTTTTTTTAAAGAGAAGCCAGAAATTTAGGTTTGTATGGGAACCCTCCAGATTTTTAAGCACTGGCGACCTGCTCGGGTTCTTGAAGACACTTTGCAGGACTCAAAATAGCCACCTCTAACTTGGAGGATGAACCGTCCACCCTCCCACGGGGGCATCGCATTCTCCACCAGCTGTGTCAGCCCCCGCCTACGCGCTCCACGGAGGGGATCTTTGAAAAGAAAGCTCACTTTTCTCTGCACCCCTCACCCCCATCAAATCTGGGCAGATCCAGAGGCTCAAATAGTTTGTTGACTAGAGACTGATATGTTGATTGAGGGGTGTGAATGCATGAGTCTCTCTGTGTTTCCAAAAACCATCTGGCACCCAGACACACTCTCTTCAGCTGCCAGCACACGTTGGCAAAACAGAACCTGGGGCCCTCAGAGCCCTCTCCCTCTCCATTCCACAGGGCTACAGGCCACTCGGAGATCAAGGGTCAAAATGCACATTAAAACAACGAGGCTAACGGTTAACATCTGTTAAATTAGTCCAAATGCATTTATTTTTATAATGCTAATGAGGGTACAGTAACCCTGAGCCATTCAGCTGTTTCTGGTGGAAGGGACTCTGGAGTGGGGTCTAGTGCTCCAAACTTCAAATCCTAATCTACCCCTTATTAGTTCCGAAGCTTCAGGCAAGTGACTCGACTCTTTGAACCTGTGGTCCTTGACTGGAAAAAAAAAATGGAGGTAACACCTACTTTTTGAAAAGCAAGTGTGAGAATTACATAAGATGAGTTAAACTGCCCAGCCTATATTCATGAAGGAATATGTGTGCACTAAGGTGAGCTACTGGTAGCAGTATTAATTAGCACCACCATTTTTAAAAAAATATATTTTTATTGATTTTTTACAGAGAAGAAAGGAGAGGAAAAGAGTTAGAAACATTGATGAGAGAGAGATATTGATCAGCTGCCTCCCGCACGCCCCCCACTGGAGATGTGCCTGCAACCAAGGTACATGCCCTTGACCGGAATTGAACCCAGGACCCTTCAGTCCCCAGGCTGATGCTCTATCCACTGAGCCAAACCGGTTTTGGCAGCACCACCATTTTTTAAAGTGATATGTCGCCTGGCCATCGTGGCTCAGTGATTGAGCATCAATCTATGAACCAGGAGGTCACGCACGGTTCAATTCCCAGTCAGGGCACATGCCTGGGTTATGGGTTCAATCCCCAGTGTGGGGTGTGCAGGAAGCAGCTGGTCAATGATTCTCTCTCATCATTGATGTTTCTATCTCTCTCTCCCTCTCCCTTCTTCTCTGAAATCAATAAAAATATAATTTTTTAATTAAAATAAAGCAACATACTCCAAAGCCCTTTCTTAGACCACTCCAATCTATTTATCTTAAGAAAACTGGGGAAGGAAATAAAGTGCGCTAAGCACTGTTTCAGTGTAGTATTATTTATAATAACAGGAATTTAGAAACAAATAGTCCAGCAATATGGAGACACTCAACAGAGTTCTACAGCCAATAAACATAATTATAAACAACATAACCCATGTAACAACATCAAGCAAAGGAAGCAGAATACAAATGCTTTCCACATCCCAATGACAAGGGTATAAAAATGTGTACTGTGGACATATGGGCAGAGATTTGAAGAAGACAGAAAAACTGAAACAGCTGTTGGGCTCGGATGCTGAGGTTTAGAGCGATTTTGAAAGATGCCTTCTCCTGACATTATATTATTGTTTTTATGGCGAATAATACTGTGGGAGGGGAGTGTCAGGGGGATAGAGGAGATGACAACACAGCTGGCCAACAACAAAACAAGCCCTGGCCCGGGCACCTAAGCAAAGAGGGGGCGGTTGTGTCAACAAGAAGCATGTAATTTAAAGGGGCAGGATGAGCCGTTGGGTCCTGCCCGAGCTTCCATCCTGGCCAACCTGTGGAAAGTGTTTAGCAGTACCTGGCACAAAGTGGGTGCTCAGCCCATGACGGCAGCTGTCTCGTTGTTGTTTTAAACAGTGGGTTGGAAATCAGTGCATTCGAACTTTGGTTCTGACTCTACTAGGGACTCACTGTGTAGATGTGGGCAAGTGACTAAATCTCCAAATCTTATCTGTACAATGGGACTAACAGCCGTCAAGAGGGAACCTGGTTTCTTTTATTTTTTTTTATTTCAGAGAGGAAGGAAGAGGAAAAGAGAAACAGCAATGATGAGAAAGAATCATTTTGGTGTTTTGTTTTGTTTTGTTTTTTGGGGGGTAATATATATTTCTTTATTGATTTCAGAGAGGAAGGGAGAGGGAAAGACAGAAACATCAAAGATGAGAAAGAATCATTGATCAGCTACCTCCTGCCACCCCTCACTGGGGATCGAACCCACAACCCGTGCACGTGCCCTGACCGGGAATCAAACCATGACCTTCTGGCTCCCATCAAAAGTCGACACTCAACCACTGAGCCATGCAGGCCAGGCAGAAACCTGGTTTGTTAACCCACCGTGTGATCACAGGCAACAAGTGCCTGCCCCTCTCGGGGTTTCAGCTCCCCATCTGTGCTCTGAGGGTAGGTTCTCTGTGGACCCCTAGTTCTGATTTCATTTATTCTGAGTACCTGACCACATGGGCACTGAAGAGTTCACAGTGCCATAAAACGACAGCGTGCTTCCTGTGAGGAGGCGCTATACAGGATTTCCCATGCACTGAATGCAGTTACCTGCATTGCATTCCGAACACTGGAGGGCCGCACTCAGGCTTCACAAGTCCTCCTTGCCGTCTACACTCAGTTCCTAAAAGTCTAAGGACTCCGTCAGGAGCTCTCAGCCTCGGCATCATCGACACTTTGGACTAGATAATTCTCTGCCGTGGGAGCTGTTTGTACATGGTAGAATGTTTATCAACTTCCCCTGCTTCCTGCCCCTTTGATGCCATCAGCACCCCAACTCCAGTTGTGACAACCAATGTGTCTCCAGACACCGCCAGTGTCTCCTGGGAGACAAATCACCCCTGGCTGGGAGCCACCAGCATGGAAGACCTCATCCAGTCGCGTGGCTTCAAACACCATCTATACCGACGGAATTCACGTTTTTATCTGCGGCCCGAACCACTTCCCTGAACTCCACACTCATAAATCCATCTGCCCGATGGATATCTCCGCTGGTTGACTAAATCAACAGTTCCAACACAGAACGCCTGATCCCCGAACCCCCATCACAGCTGCTCCTGCCCAAGTCTGCTCCTTCACATGAAGTGACAACTCCATCCTTCCAGCTGCTCAGACAGAACACCTTGGAGCCGTCCCTGACTTCCCTCCCTTCCCTTCTCTCTCGATGCATTTCCAGCCCGTCAGCAAGCGCAGTGAGCTCTACCTTCAGCATACACCCAGACTCTGGCCACGTTTCACCACCTCCACCCTTCCTCCCAGCTCTCAGCCTCACCATCTCTCAGCTGACTGCGGCCGTAGCCTCCTCACTGGTCCCTCCTCGGTCCCCTTCCCCTCCTAGAGTCTCTGCTCCACAAAAGGGCTAGAATCATCCCTTTAAACAAAGCAGATAAGGTCACTACTGCTCTCCAGACCCCACGGTGGCTCCCCAGCTCACTCAGAGTGAAATGGCCCTGAGTCCCACATCCCCAATGTGGTCATCACCTTCTCTCCTCCCTCTTCCCCTCACTCACCAGCCTGCAGCCACACTGGTCTCCCTGCTGCTCCTCACACAGGCCAGGCATGCTCCAGCCTAGACTGAGCTTACCATTCTCAGCCAGCCTGGAATGTTCCCTTCCCCCGCAATACCTCCAGCTTCCTGCATGACCCAGGCCTCACCTCCTTCCCCTCTCTGCTAAAATGTCACCTTCTCAGTAAACTAAACTCCCGAGCCTTTTTAAAATAACCATCCTCCTACCGCCTCACAACCCCCTCCCTAGCACTTACTATCATTTGACAAACTATGTGTTTCGTTGTTGACCGTCTCCTCCCACCAAAATGTGAGTTCCACATACAGAAGAACTCTCATGCTAGTAACCTTTGTCTGTGTTGGCCCCAGTCCTATACCCCTCACCGCTATAATAGTACCTGACACATCACAGGCACTCAATAACCATTTTTCGAATGAATCCTCACACTCTGTATGGTAAAATTATTGCCGTTTTGTAAAGCAAGGGGACTCGGGTTCCAAGAAGCTAAATAACCTGACCCAGATCCCTCAGCTAGAAAGCAATTCCCGCCGGAATACTCCGGCCCACCACCCAACTGTCTCCCCAAATGTAGCATTAAATTGGATTTTAGATGATTCCCAGATCGGCTTTTAAAAACACAAGAATATGAATGGCAAAAATAAAGAAATAAACCTAAACCTAAACCTTGTACCTTATCCAAAGATTAACTCAAAATGGATCGTGGACTTACGTGTTAAAAGTAAAACTACTTTAGCCCTAGCTGGTTTGTCTCAGGGGATAGAGCATCAGCCTGTGGACTGAAGGGTCCTAGGTTCAATTCTGGTCCAGGGTTGTGGGCTCTATCCCCCAGTAGAGGGTGTGCAGGAGGCAGCCAATCAGTGATTCTCATTATTGATATTTCTATCTCTCTCTCCCTTCCTCTCTGAAATCAATTAAAAAAAATTAAAAAACACTATTTTTACACTTTTGGGGGGGAAACAGGAAAAAATCTTTGAAATCTAGGGTTAGGCAAGGAGTTATTAAACTTGACATTAAAAGCACAATTAATAACAAAAAATTTATAAAATTAAAGATGGTTGTCCTGTGACAGAACAGGTAAAGAGGATAAAAAGATAAGTTAAAAGCTGGGAGAAAAGTATTTCCAAACTACATACCCAACAAAAGGACTAGTAAGTAGAAAGCTCAACAGTAAAATAGGAAATAATCCACTCAGAAAATGGGCAAAGATACAAAAATTTCACCCAAGAGGAATGCAGATGGCAAACAGCACATGAAAAGATATTCAGCCTTAGCTGGCTTGGCTCAGTGGATAGAGCATCAGCCTGCAGACTCAAGGGTCCCAGCTTCGATTCCGACCAAGGATACATGCCTGGGTGTGGGCTCAATCCCAGTAGGGGGTATGCAGGAGGCAGCTGATCAATGATTCTCATCATTGATGTTTCTATCTCTCCTTCTCCCTTCCTCTCTGAAATTAATAAAGAAAAATATATACTAGAGGCCTGGTGCACAAAATTCATGCATGGGCATTGGAGGGGTGTCCTTCAGCCCAGCCTGCTCCCTCTCCAATCTGGGACCCCCAGGTGGAATCAGGCCTAAACAGGCAGTCAGGCATCCCTCTCACAATCTAGGACTGATGGCTCCCAACTGCTCGCCTGCCTGCCTTCCTGATTGCCCCTAACCACTTCTGCCTGCTAGCCTGATCACCCCCTAACCACTCCCCTGACAGCTTGATGGCCTTAACTGCCCTCCCCTGTGGGCCTAGTCACCCCTAACTGCCCTCCCCTACAGGCCTGGTCACCCCCAACTGCCCTCCCTTTCAGGCCTAGTCCCTCCCAACTGCCCTCCCCTGCTGGCCATTTTGTGGTGGCCAGCTTGTATCCACATGGGGGCAGAATTTTTGACCACATGGGACAGTAATCTTGTATATTGGAGTGCTGGTCAATCTGCATGTTACTCTTTTATTAGATAGGATAGAGGCCTGGTGCACGGGTTAGGGGCAAGCTGGTTTGCCCTGAAGGGTGTCTTGAATCAGGGTGGGTGTTCCCTTGGGGCACGGGGTGGCCTGATTGAGGGGCCTGTGGTGGTTTGCAGGCCAGCCATACTCCCCTCCCGCCCCCCAAGACCCAAGCTGCCACTTAAGTGGAGGCCCTGGTATCTGGAATTTATTTATCCTCTACAATTGAAACTTTGTAGCCTGGGTATGTGGAAAGCTTGGCTTCCTCCATTGCCAGGGGCAACCCAAGCCTCCCTCCTGCTTCTCTGTGGCCGTAGCCATCTTGGTTGGGTTAATTTGCATACTCGCTCTGATTGGCTGGTAGGTGTGACTTGGTGGCATAGTGAAGGTGCAGTCAATTTGCATATTACTCTTTTATTAGATAGGATATATGTATGTAATACATGTATATATATATATATGTAATACATATATATATATACATATATATATATATTCATATATAAAATATGTTCAACATCACTAGGCATTAAGGAAATGCAAATTAAGACCAGGATGCCATATTACTATACACCTCTCAAAATGACTAAAATAACAAAAATTATGACACCACCAAATTTTGGCAAGGATGCAAAAACATGAATCACTCATACATTGCTGGTGAAAATATAAAATATACAGGCATTCTGGCAGTTTCTGATAAAACTAAATATGCCCTTACCATATGACCCATCAGCAGAGTCCTTGGGCATTTATCCCAGGAAAATTAAAGTTTATGTTCATAAAAAACCTATACACAAATGCTCATAGCAGCTTTACTTGTAATAGTTAAAAGTGGTACCAGTCCAGATGTCCTTCAACCCATGAAAGGTTAAACAAAGTATGGTATATCCATATCATAGAATAAAAAAGAATAAACAACTTGGATGAATCTCCAGAGAATTATACTGAAAACAAAAAAGCAATCTCAGTGCCAAGACAATTTAATAGGGAAATAATAATCTTTTCAATACATAGTGTTGGAGCCCTAGCTGGTGTGGCTCAGTTAAGCATCATCCTATGAACCAAGAGGTTAAATTCCTGGTCAGGGCAAATGCCTGGGTTTTGGGCTCCAACTTCAGAAGGGGGTATGCAGGAGGCAGCTAATAGATGTCTCTCTCACTGATTTTTTACTCTCTCCCTCTTCTTTCCTCTCTCTAAAATTAATAAAAACATATATAAAACTGCTAAAGTCATCTTCTAAAGTAAATAAATTAAATAATAAATAAATAGTGTTGGGACAACTGTACTTCCTTATGCAAAAGAATAAGGCTGGACCCTTACCTCACACCATATACAAAAATGAACTCAAAATGGATCAAGGGCCTAAATAAGAGCTAAAACTATAAGACGCTTAGAAAAAATAGAGGTAAATCTATTAGGTTAGGCAGTAGTTTGTCGCTGTTGTTATTGTTTTAGATGGGACATCAAAAGCACAAGCAACAAAAGAAAAAATACATAAATTGGGCTTCATCAGAATTAAAAACTTTTGTACTTTAAAAGACAACCCACAAGGACTTGTATGCATGCATATAAGCAT
The DNA here is from genome assembly GCA_004026805.1 of Lasiurus borealis. Classification (NCBI taxonomy): domain Eukaryota; kingdom Metazoa; phylum Chordata; class Mammalia; order Chiroptera; family Vespertilionidae; genus Lasiurus; species Lasiurus borealis. The sequence continues at coordinate 15,422 of PVJN01040806.1, forward strand.
AACCAATGAACATAGACACTGGGGGGTTGGGGTATGCCTGGGAGGGAGGGAGGCAATGGGGAGATATGTATAAAAAATTAATAATAAAAAAAATAAAGCTGATTTCATAATTTAAAAAAAGAAAAGGGAACCCACAGAATGGAAGAAAATGTTTGCAAATATATCTGATAAAGATTTGGCATCTATACGAAGAACTAGAGACCCATTGCACAAAATTCTGCACTGGGTGGGGAGGGTGCTTCAGCCTGGCCTGCGCCCTCTCTCAGCCCAGCCTGCGCCCATCCTCACTCCTTATCACTTGCCTGCTCGCTGCTCCTTAGCATTGCTGCAGAGGCTGGAGAGGCTCCCACCACTGCCACTGCACTTGCCAGCCATCAGCCAGCTCTGGCTGAGCAGCGCTCCCCCTGTGGGAGCACACTGACCACTGGGGAGCAGTTCCTGTGATGAGCGTCTGCTCCCTGGTGATCAGTGTGCATCATAGCAACCGGTCATTCTGGTCATTCTACTACAATGGTCACTTAGTCTTTTATTATATAGATTCCTACAACTCAATAACAAAAAAAAAAACTTAAAAATAGATAAAGGGTCTGAGTAGACATTTCTACAGAGAAGACATACCAATGATGAATAAGCACATGAAAAAAATGTTCATTATCATTAACCATCAGGGAAATGCAAATCAAAACCACAATGCGATACCACTTCATACCCACTAGGAGGGTTATTAATAAGAAGACAGATAATAAGTGTTGACAAGAATATAGAGAAATGGGAACCCTTATATATTACTGATGGGAATGTAAAACAGTGCAGCTGCTTTGGAAAACAGTCAGCAGTCCCTCGAAGGTTAAGCATAGTTACCGTATGATATATACGCTATATAACCAGAAGAAATAAAAACATATGTCCACCAAAAACCTGCACATGAATATTCATAGCAAAACTGTTCATAATAGCCAAAAGGTATAAACAACCCAAAAGTCCATCAAATAGTGAATGGATAAATTCTGGTATTGTCCATATTACAGAATATTATTCAGCAATAAGAAAGGAATAAAGTTACTGATATATACCACAGCATGGATAAACCTTAAAAACATTATCCTGGGTGAAAGAAACCAGTCACAAAAAATAACTGTATATTATAAGATTTCATTTATAGAAAATGTTCATAAAACGGTAAATTTGGATTTTTGTAAATATAAGCACATGAAGAAAGCCACAGGACAGAGTACATTGGTGGTTGCCTAGTGTAGGAGATGTTAGGGAGAAATGAGGGGTGGACTACTAAAAGAGACAAGGTTTCCTTTTGGGATGATGAAAATGTTCTCAAGTTGATTGTGGTGATGGTTGCACAACTCTGTGACTATACTACCATCCACTGAATTGCACATTCTAAGGAGTAAATTGTATGAAATGTGAATTATATCTCTATAAAACAGTACCAAATTTAAAAATCAATTTCAAAAGGTTATATGCTGTATGATTGCATAACTTACGTAACTTTTTAAATAGGTTTTTATTGATTTTAGAAAGAGATGAAGGGAGAGAGAGCGAGAGACAGAGAGAGAGAGAGAGAGAGAGAGAGAGAGAGAGAAGAGAAAACATTGATAACTGAGAAACATTACCATGTTGTCCCCTGCTGGGATTGAGCCCGAAACCCAGGCATGTGCCCTGACATCTTAGTGCATGGATCAACTCAACCACTGAGCCACACCGGCAGGACTATATAACATTTTTGAAATGACAAAATTTTAGAATTGAAGGACAGATTAGTGGTTATCAGGAGTTGTGGTGGAGGAAGGAATGGAGGTAAGTGTGGATATAAAAGAACACCACCCAGGATTCTTAAGCTGATTGAACTGTTCAGTATCTAGGTTTGTGGCAAATACACAAACCTACACATGTGATGAAAGTGAATAGAACTAAATACACACACACAAATGGCAACACGTGAACCTGGAGAAGTCTGAATAAGATCTGTGGGTTGTATCACTGTCAAAATCTTGGTTGTGATATTATACTACAGTTTTGGGAAATATTTCCATTGCAGGAAATGGGTAGCAAGTATAGTGAATTCTCTCTTTTATCTGACAACTGCATATAAATCTATAATTATTATAATAAAAAATCCAATTAAAAACAAATGCTTAAATCACAGAGAGAGAAAATTGTTCTGTTCTCAATTTCTCTTCAGATGCAAAAAAAAAAAAAAAAGGCTCCTACAGCTCAATAACAAAACAAGAAAAAACAACTGTGTGCCATCACTCCTAGCAGAGGCCGCAGCCCTTCAATATGGGAGACCCACCTCAGGCTCCAGGGCCTAGACCAGAGACTCCAGCTACAATGTAATAACTCGCTTTCCTTTGGTGGTGTTGTTTATTGTATATGTAATAACTCACTTTCCTTTGGTGGTGGTGTTTATTGTATATGTAATAACTCACTTTCCTTTGGTGGTGGTGTTTATTGTATATGTATTAACTCACTTTCATTTGGTGGTGGTATTTATTGTATATGTAATAACTCACTTTCATTTGGTGGTGTTATTTATTGTATCTAGGTAACATAATGCCGAATTATGGACACAGAGTCTGGAACCAGCCAGTCAAGGGTTCCAATGCCAGTTCTACCACTTACTAGCTCTGGGCCAGTAACCTAACATCTTTGTACCGCATTGATTTTTCACTCTCTCTCCCTCTCCCTTCCTCTCTCTAGAGCATGTTTCACTCTTTCCCTAATTTTTCACCTATAAAATGAATATGAACAGTATTGGGATGAATATTCGCATACAAGTTTTTGTGTGTTGTGAATTTTAAATGAGAAAGGGAGAGAGAGAGAGAGAGAGAGAGAGAGAGAGAGGATGCACATATATGTTATGTGTCTGGCACAAAATGTTAGCCATTATTATCTTTACCATGACAAGGACTGGGGAGAAATCACGTTTTAGACAGTTTTCGCAGCACAGATGCAGGCCACGCTACCTCTCAGAACGCGCCCGCTCCCGCCGCGGATGCCCTGAGCCCACACGCACCTGCACACTTGGTGCGGCTGACCAGCGGCGGCCCGGGGCGGCCGGTGCCGCCGTCCCCCGGGCGCGTGAGCAGCACGCTGATCTCGTACTCGGTGTCGGGGTCCAGGTGCCACAGCTTGTAGGTCTGCAGGTTGACGGCGTGCACCTCTGCCCACGGGCCGCGCGCCATGCGGTACTCGATCTCCTTGCGCACGATCGGCCCATCGCCAATGATGGAGTTGGTGTTGAGCTGGATGATGAGGTAGGTGGGCCCTGCGCGCAGCAGCTGCGGGGGCGCGATGGGCGTGGGGGGCTCTGCGAGGACACGGGGTAGGGGCGGAGCCAGCAGAGGCTGCCGTGAGGTCCCGGACCCCAGCTCCGCATCCCTTCCTTCACACCCAAACCCCCCAGACCTTCCATGCCACACCCAGGTCCTCGGGCAGAACGCTTCCCCCGCCCCCATTAAATAAATGCCCAGGGCCGTTAAGGGCACCGCACCCCAAAGTCTGACCCCAGCCTCACCGCTCAGCCCACGCCCTCTCCCTCACTCCCCTCGGACCCCCAAGTCCCCGCCTCCAGGAGATGGTCCCTCCGGCCTGACCCCGCCTTACAGGTTCACACCTTCACCCTGCCCGCCCCTCCCC
>PVJN01040807.1:0-19074 GCA_004026805.1 Lasiurus borealis
AACTACCACATGGTGTGAGCTGGATGTAGGGGTGGGAACTACCACATGGTGTGAGCTGGATGTAGGGATGGAACTACCGCATGGTGTGAGCTGGATGTAGGGATGGAACTACCACGTGTTGCGAGCTGGATGGTAGGGATGGAACTATCACATGGTGTGAGCTGGATGTAGGGATGGAACTACCGCATGGTGTGAGCTTGGATGTAAGGGTGGGAACTACCACATGGTGTGAGCTGGATGGTAGGGATGGAACTATCACATGGTGTGAGCTGGATGGTAGGGATGGAACTATCACATGGTGAGCTTGGATGGCTGGGATGGGAAAGGGATGAACTGGTGGAGGAGCATCAGTGGAAATAAGTACCTTGATTTAAAAAGTTAAAGACAATAGCCATATACTCTTTGACGTTTATCATAAGAGACAAAGCACTGACCTCGATTCATCCATCTAATTCAGTGTGGCATTCTCTGTTGCATATTTCAGGGATGAAGCAGGCAACTGGAAGGTTAGCAGATTAGTCTACTAGCAGATTTTATTTTTTTTATTTTTTTTAATAAATCTTTATTGTTCAGATTATTATAATTGTTCCTCTTTTTTCCCCCCATAGCTCCCCTCCACCCGGCTCCCACCCCACCCTCTGCCCTTACCTCCCCCACATTGTCCTCATCCATAGATGTATGACTTACTAGCAGATTTTAAACGGAGGTAAAATAAGAGTTTAGGACAAAATGGAAGGAAATTAATAAAGATATTTTCAGGCTGTGGCATATAATACTTTACTCATTGCAAGCTCTAGGTGCTATAAGAGTTAAAAGTTCAAGCTGAAAAATCTACACGAACCACTCTGAAAATCTATACTATTTAATGTCATTGCTCTTTGGTGCTAAGAGGTTCTCAATAAGGTGAGTATCTTATATACCGTTCGTGCTGTAATATTTAATTACAGCGAGTATACAGATTAGCTGTCTCAAAGATTCTTTTGAAATCAGATTGCACATCAGAACTGCATTGTGCCCGGCTAAGCAAGCAAATTTAAGAAAGAGGAGAAGGTGATGTCAAGACTTATTGCAAAATGAACAAATAAAGAAACAGGCTTTGCTTAGTGTTCAGCCGATTAAAGCATGACCAAACGTTAGCCTTTGTTTGTCAACTTAGCCATGTTTTTCTAAAATTTACAGAGATTCAGCCCATGCAAAGTGTCCTTTAGCTGGGATGGTATTTGTAGTTGAGAAATAAAAATAAGCAACATGAAGATGCTGATTAGATTATGCTAATAGTTCAGTTTCTCCTAGTGATTGATTACCACATAGATAAGTACATAAGTCAGGTACAGGTTTGTTTATTTTTACCTTTTTTTATTTTTCTGATTATAAGATTAATATGTGTTTCTGCTTCCTGATGCTTAAGGTTTTATTAGCTCAGAGGTTAATTTAACTTCTCCAAAAGAGCTAAACACTCCCCTCCCCCAAATACAACATACACTGAAGTATCTCCAGTGTCCAAGCATGTCTCCCTTCAGGAAAACTGTAAAAATAAATTTTAAATTTTCCAATGCCCAAATAGCCAGGGATGAAAACTAAGTGGCTTGGAACTGGAATTGGACTTGCTGCAAATACCCAGGGACGTAGATGAGGCTCTCAGAGAGCAGCGGGGTTGCAGGAAGGATAGGGAGCCTGCAGGCCCCATGGAGGGGCAGGATTGCCTGGGGCCAGAGTACTAGACTCATAGTATGTACCTCCAGGATGCGGCAAAAGTAGGTTTGCAGTTGTGAGTAAGCAAAACAGTTTATTCTATCATCCTATATAATAAAGAGGAATATGCAAATTGACCACCACACCATCACAAAATGGCAGCACTCATAGCCACAAGGTGGTGGTGCCCAGTCCCCTCAGCCCCGCTGGATCCCACAGTTCTTTCAGCCCAGCTAAAGGGGTGGGGGGGATAGCAGGTGCCCGGTGAGGCTAGCCCCGGCCTCCACCCCCCAGCCACCCAGGGCCGGCCCGAGGCACAGGCAAGCCTTAGACGTTGGCTGCCCAGCTGCCAGGGCAGCCCAAGGTGCAGGCAAGCCTCGGATGGCAGCAGCAGAGGTGTGATGGGGTGTCACCTTCCCCTGATCGCCAGGTCACCTCCCTTCCCTGAGAGCTCCCCGACTGTGAGAGGGGACAGGCAGGGCTGAGGGACACCCCCCTCCAGTGCATGAATTTTCATGAACTGGGCCTCTAGTTTCCTATAAGAACAACTGTAAACCTACTTCTCCTCTGAGCTAAAATCTTCAAGGAGATCCTGAAGGGTTCTAAGACAAGTGCATACTCACACACACACACACACACACACACACACACACACACACATGACTGGTTGAAGCAACCATTCCACAAGACTCCCATAAATTATCCATAAATTATACGCAAGCATAACCTCTAAACAGAGGATAAGACAAACATTTTAAGTGAGAATCAATAGAGAGAGCAAATGCTGATTCCAGAGAACATAGATGTTGGGACTGAATACAGAATACATGAGAGCCATGTATGAAATGAACTGTGAAATTATAAAAGTGAGTTTCTAAAAGAATTACTGGGACCACACAGATTCACTTACCAAATAGAATTTCTAGAAATTAAAAAAAAAAGTTAATTGTTAAAATCAAAACCTCGGGGGAGAGTTTTGGGTCCAGCCCTCACTGACTGACTGACTGACTGACCCTTTCACCGTAAACAAGGACAACTTAGGACACCAAACACATAGGGCTTTGACCGTGAGCAAAAGGACAGTCACGTGCTGACCTCTCCGTTCAGGCTGGCTCTCTGCCTGGGAGCACGTTCCAAACGCAGCAGAGGGACGTGAGGCCCAGACGGACAAAGACAAAGTGGGGTGTGTGGGCAGAGAACTCGAGAAGAGGGAGCTGTGCCGAGAGGGGCACCGGCGAGCGGCTTCGGGGCACCCCTGGCTGGACACCCAGCCACCTGCCGGCAAGTGAGGCTGGCGAGCACAGCAGAGAGCAGCGGCCGCAGGTCTCCCGGGGCGGGCTTTGGGGTGCAGACCAGCCCGAGTGAGGCCTCGCTGAGCAGAACAGGCCCGGGGAGTAAGGCTAAGCTAGAGTGAGGGCGACCCCGTGTTATTTATAAATTGTCTGCTCCTGGCCTTTGTCAGATACGGAGGTCTTTCGCTTTTAAATCTCATCTCTTTGGATATTATATATATATATACATATAATTATATATATATGCATAATTTGACTGTCATATAAATTGCAAATATTCTCCCAATGTATTGTTAGAGTTCTATTAATATATAGCAAATGTTTTCATTTTTATATATTTGAATGGTCTTTTTATTTGCATTTCCCCCATTTGCATTTGCTTTTTTTAATATATATTTTATTGATTTTTTTACAGAGAGGAAGGGAGAGGGATAGAGAGTTAGAAACATCGATCAGCTGCTTCCTGCACGCCCCCGCACTGGGGATATGCCCGCAACCAAGGTACATGCCCTTGACTGGAATCGAACCTGGGACCCTTGAGTCCACAGGCTGATGCTCTATCCTCTAGCCAAACTGGTTAGAGCTGCATTCGCTTTTAAGCTTAGAAATTCCTCTCTCAATTTGATGAATATTGTCGTATATTTCTATGGCTTAGGTTTTCTTTGCACTTACCTAAAAAAAGGCCACGTAGGATTAATTTTATTACATGGCAGAAGTAATGAGGACCTAAGTCCTGATTTCCCTGCAGCCCTAACTGGTTTGACTCGGTGGACAGAGTGGAACAAGGGCGTGTCCCCTAGTTGCAGGGTTCACTTCTGGCTCGGCTCTAGGACAATTCGGTGTCCAGGGAGCAATTGTGATGAACTGTCTGAATTGGTTTTTTACATTTCATCAATGTGATGTTCCAAATGCGTTCACTTAAAAAAAAAAAAAAAGGTAGAAAGTTAACCTTGTAACTGCGGCAGATGTAAATTTATAAGGAATAATAGCAAGATGTTATGCCGTCTTTTAAAGTTTTACATCAGGCAGAAGCCATTTGGGAAAAATGGCGATTTAAAGGACACACAGAACAAAGAGGACAGAAAACACACCCTCGACTGTTAGGGCACAGCCCAGGGTTCCAGGCAAGTGGCTGTCATAGCCGACTCAGGAGCCAAACGAGGGAAGGAACTGATCAATGACAATCGCAAAGAAAAAAAATGCAAGAACCAGCAAATACCAAGTAACGTGTCACTCTGCCTCTCATCTGTCCCCATGCTGGAAAGAATACTGGTCCCCGCGCATTGCAGTCACACACACAGCATCACCTTCAAACACGAGAGTGCGGACTGGGTCTTGGGGGGCGGCTTCTCAACCCCTGGACTTGAACGGCTGCTGCCACCAGTCAGTGGATTGCGAGCACCCTCTCCGTCCGGGATGACTGTGACCGAAGAGCACTTTGGAAAAAGCAATGGTCTCCGCTTCCTGCTCTCGAGATCCTGACACAGTTTCTCATTAGGGTGATGCATGGATTCTTTTTCAATTAGATTCTATGGTATTTAAAAATCAATGCGGCTTCTCCCTTTCCGCTAACTGAATGAGTCATGGTGTCATTGGGAGCGGTGTCGGCTTGCAGTGACAAGGTTAAACGGCCCTTGGATAGAACCGAGGAAAAGGGCAAGGGCAAAAGGCAGTCCCCAAGAAGATCAATGGGAAAATATGCAAAAATAAGGGCCATATTCCAGGATCACGTCCATCCGTTCAGAATAGCATGAGCTCTCGAGTCCGACTTCCTGAGTTCCCGCCCTGGCTCTGTGGCTCGTTACCATGGTAGCTAGGCAAGGTTCTTCCGTTCTCTCTCTATATGTAGCTTCATTATCGAAAGTTACACAGATGTACCTCCTTTCCCTCCACTGACCCCTTCTAGCTGCCCCATTCCACACCCCCGGCCTTCACCACACTACAGTCTGTGTCCATAGACTCTGCATATATGCATGCGAGTTCTTTGCTTAATCTCTTCCCCCCACCCATCAACGCTCCCCTCTCTCCTCCTCCCCACCTTCCCCACCCCGGCACCTCTTACATTTCCATGCCTAAGCGTTTTCACGTGGAAGATGAGATAATGGTAGCAGCTGAGTCTTAGGGTTGTTAGGAGAATTAAATGGGAAATTGCCTATAAAGCACGGAGTTGAGCAAACAATAAATGTTATTTATTATTATCCCTAACATCATATCCCTATCTAGAATCAGTTTATTTGTAATCATGTGCATCCACTTGACCTTAAAGATTAGTACAAAGTTAAATTCACGGGCTGTTAAAAAATATAAAGCAGTACTTTATTAAAGTGGAATACAGTGGTACCTCAAGATAGGAGTTCCCTAACATACGAGATTTTTGAGATACGAGCCGTCGAGCGAGCGATTTTTGCTTTGAAATACGAGCAACAGTTGAGATACGAGTAATCGCAGGGATCAGCTGGCTGCACAGGATTCACCAGTTTACCGAGACTCAAGTGTCTCATAGTTTCCCACGCCTCAAGGTTAGGGAATGAATTAAACTCGTATCTCAAGGTACCACTGTAAAAATATTTTCTTTTAATTTCTTTTGGTAAATACTGACAAATTAACCCTATTCTATACATACTTTCTATTTTAATCGTTTTCACCATCTTTGTCTACTGAATTCTCAGGCACCTACTTTATTAAATATTTTATGCTGTAAAATGTGAAATGTATATATAGTGCATGGACCTAGAATTATTTCTGTCTACTAGTTTTCCTTGTTCTTAAAAACAGAAAAGAGGGATGCCCACAGCCAAAAATAAAAATTCTGCCTTTCTGTCAGCTCCTTCCGCTGATATTTCAAGGACTCCAAATTATATAGTCACATAATTTGCATTTTCCCACTCTTAGTTCTAAAAAACATACATTAAGTCAAAAACTAAAATACATTCCTTTTATAGCAGAAAACTGCTCTATTGCTCAAAGCTAATTTGAAATAAAATCCAGTCATCCTGAAAAACGCGTATATGTTAATTTAGCTTCAGATCCCTAGTCACTCATATTCCCACACGGCACCTTTTTAAAATGTAATATTTTCCTTTAAGAAGTGGGAATAAGGCCTTATCCTTATTGAAAAGTATGGCTCAATCCTGTGACTAACATAGTGCTTAGGATCTAGTGAATGAACATGAATGAATGAATGAATGAATGAATGAATGAATGAATGAATGAACCAAGTAAGACATATCAAGCCTGAAGAGCTGGCACCGTCTTTGCCTGACTTTACTTTATCCTTAACACATTTCCTTAAGTAGATCTCTGCTGTCTAATATGAAAACTAATACATACAATTAATTCCATACTCAAGAGCTTCCTAGTAAAATACGTGCCTCAACAGCTAAAATACTTCAGCCTCTAGGAGATGAATTTGCCTTCTGTGATAATAAGTGCTGATTAATTAGCATATATTCATATATATTGTGCATGTAAAATACTTAGTACTGTATACATAATATATACCTATATTGTATTTGCATAGCTTTTCTGTATATGCTGGGCACTAGGCCAAACATTTTAAAGACGCTCCAATAAATCCATTGTAAGCTGAAAATACTGTTAAGTTGAAATGCATATAGTACACCGAACCTACCAAATATGGCTTAGCCTAGACTAAGTGTGCTCAGAACACAATCTATACTAATAAACGCGTAAAATGCTAATTAGTCCAGTTGTCCTTCTAGATGACCTTCCAGATGAAACCATGGTGGCTGGGGCCGAGGCAGAAGACCCACCCAGGCCGCCACAGGGGTGGTGGCCGAGCCCCTGGCATGAATTTCGTGCGTCGGGCCTCTAGCATTTGGTAAAATGGTGACAATGCAGTGCACAGAAGAGTCCGGTTTTTAACCCAGGGGATCTCGTGGCTGACTTAGAGCTGGGCTCACTGCCGCTGGCCCAGCATCACGAGAGTGTATCCTACTGCATGGTGATGGCCCAGGAAAAGATCGATATTCAAAGTCTGACATCCTACTGCATCCTGATAGCCCAGGAAAAGATCGATATTCAAAATCTGATATCTTTTTTTTAATATATTTTTATTGATTTTTTAAGGAAAGGAAGGGAGAGGCACAGAGAGTTGGAAACATGGATGAGGGAGAAACATGGATCAGCTGCCTCTTGCACACGTACTACTGGGGATGTGCCCGCAACCAAGGTACATGCCCTTGACCGGAATCGAACTAGGGACCCCTCAGTCTGCAGGCCAACCCTCAGTCCACTAAGCCAAACCGGTTTTGGCTCAAAATCTGGTATCTTACTGCATGGTGATGGCCCAGGAAAAGATCAATATTCAGAATCTGATATCCGACTGCATCCTGATAGCCCAGGAAAAGATCAATATTCAAAATGTGAAATGCAGTTTCTACTGCACGTGTGCCACTTCCACACCATTGTAAAGTGGAAAATGGTTAAGTTGAATCATCGTAAATCGGGAACCATGTGTGTATACATAATCTTATTAATATCCTCACCAGTCCTACGAGGTAGTAGATAAATTGTATATCTGACAGTTAAAGAAGTTTACAATACCCTGAAGTCAAACAGCTGTGAAGTATGAGAGAGAGATTGAGATCTAGGTTTGCCTAAGTTGTGAGCCAGTCTCTTTGTTACCTGCCGCCATAAATCGCTTACTGTGATGCATGCACACTAGGAAGCTGACAGAGGTGACTCTACCCCCTGGGAGAGGGGTGAGCGACCGGCTTGGGTTTGGTGGGAAATGCAGGCTGCTGAGTCAGTGTTTCTGAGCAGATTCCCAAGCGGTAGTGGCCAGCGAGGCAGGAGGGAAAGATGGAATATTAGCCCAGAAAACTGGGTGGAAGGAAGGCTGCGATATTGGCCTGTGTCCACAGCCATGTAATGTATCATCCAAACCAGGACCTTTCGAAAGTGAAAGGGGATCCAACTCATAATTACATGAAGTGACACCACAAACGGGCTGGCCAGGGTACACAACACACGGTCATCTTTCCCGTGTCCCCGTCTTGCTCACAATTTCTCTTTTATTCCTTCTGTTTTTTCCTCTCTAGATCCAGCCTCATGAATTCTTGCACAGGTGGGGTCTGGCCAGCCTGCCCCACTGGGGGTTGATGGGGGCAGGGCGCCAGGGCGGAGGGGATGCAGGAGGTTGGCCACTGGTCACCACCCTGATTGTGGGGTGGTGAGTTAGGGGTGAGGCTGGATCTAGACTCTGTTTTGCACACATCTTTTCAATGTAAACTTTTCATCACAAGTATTTCTCATAAATATTTCATCACAAATATTTTTCACGTTATGATGCTGGCTTCAGGATAATTTTAAACACTGCACAACGTTCTCTTTTGTAGAAGTACTAGAATTCCTTAAACCCTTGCTCTATTGTTAGATATTTAGGTGTGTTCTCTAATATTGTCACTGATCTAGTGACACAGGTAGCTTAGCTCATAGTATTTCCTCACATTTTATGGTTTTTGGATCAAGTCTCAGAGATAAAATTATCAAAAAGTCAAAAGTTTGAAAAAATTATTATAGTACCGGGCCTCTAGTACTATAATAACAATGGTTGTGCTAATTGGTAAAATCATACAAGATTTTTGTCCTTCTCTCTGTTTCTAAAATGTCTGTTATGTATTGTCCTGTAATGTATAATTCTGTTATGATTTTTTTTTTTAACTTAAAGAGCCTGACTGGCATGGCTCAGTGGTATGAACCAGTAGGTCTCAGTTGGATTTCAGGGCAGGGCATGTATCTGGATTGTGGGCTTAATCCCCAGTGTGGGATTTGCAGGAGGCAACCAATCAGTGATTCTCTCTCATCCCTGACGTTTCTATCTTTCTCTCCCTTCCTCTCTGAAATCAACCAAAAAATACATTTTTTAAAAAAGAGATAAAGATAATACTGACTTGCAAAATAAGGATTCAGTAGGCATTTGTGTATTTTTCTGATGTGGCATAAAGTAGCCTCTCTTCAGATTTACAGACAGGCTTGTTAGGAGTTAAATTAGTGACGCAAGAGGTAGGGAAGAGATGACACAGGCAAATGTGGTAACTGAGAAGAACTCACTTAAAGGGAACCAGCAGGGTAGGGCTGAGCACCCCTGGGGAGTCAGGTGCCCCCCCTCCCTCCCAGCCCCAGGCTTGAAGGGCAGAGAGAGAGGAGCTGCATCTCCAGAAGCTGCGGTCAGCGCTCGGGCTGGGAACTGACACACACAAGCCCCAGGGACTCTCTGGCCCCTGCCCGGCCCGGTTCATGGAGCCGACCAGAACCCTGAGTGCCGGGAGTCCTTTGCTATAGATCTTTTTTTTTTTTAATATATTTTATTGATTTTTTACAGAGAGGAAGGGAGAGAGATAGAGAGTTAGAAACATCGATGAGAGAGAAACATCAATCAGTCGCTTCCTGCACGCCCCCCACTGGAGATGTGCCCACAACCAGGATACATGCCCTTGACCGGAATCGAACCTGGGACCCTTTAGTCCGCAGGCCAACGCTCTATCCATTGAGCCAAACCGGTCTCGGCTTGTATAGATCTTAAAGAGTGTGCCTTGAAGAAACAAAGAACGGCAGAGAGAGTGTTTGGAAGGTCAAATGGAAGTCTCCAGCAGGGGGAAGTGTGTACAATACCAGGGCATGCAATTCTTACCTTTACACTCTAACCCAACATCAGCAAAGTCTGAAGGACATACTAGTCCATTTCACCTTTAAATTGTTCATGTAAATATGTCCAGGTAGCACACCAGTTACGGACATTGTCACGTTGACACACCAACAAACTGGCTTCATTTCAGATCATGGCGATTCCGACTGATTCTTGCATCTGGATGTACGGATCTCAGTCTGGTTTTATGCCAGGAAAACAGCCCGCAGACCAGCAGGGCGTGTTCGATGACACCCACATGGATGAGCCTGATATAGTCACCCCAACCGCGTAAAAGGAGCCCTTTCCCCAGCTCGGGGGTGAACCTCACTGAGGCAGGCTCCGTGTTTTTGCGTGGGAGTGGTTCTTTCTCACCGTGTAACTAACCGCCTCCTTTCAGAATGCCTCAAACACGGGGAGTCATACAACTTTGTTAAATGGATGACTGCATGGATCTGTGAAAAGACTTTCATATGTTGCTTTCCCCGTTTATTTCTCGAGGAAACAAGAAATATCCCCAGAAATGCCAGAGACTTTGAGTGACTTGCTGCAGATCAAGGTACTGGTCAGTGAAAGAACGGGGGTCACCCCCAGATTTTGTCGGTTGCAACCCCCAGAGGAAAGGAAGCTGGCACTTCCGTTGTATTTCTCAACATCCCCCCTGAAACACGACCACGGCCTCGCAGTGCAACCGTGAGAAAACCTCGCCTTCTCTTCAGTGTCTCTGGAAATAAATGCAACGCTCTTCCAAATGAGAAGGTTTTGTTACTCTCTCTCTTCTTCCGGCACCCCCACCCCCATCATTCGGATGTTGGTACGCTTGAAGTTGCCCCAGAGGCTCCTTTACACTACCTTCACATTTTGGGATTCTTTTTTTCTTTTTTCTTTTCCAGTTGAGTGTCTTCTGTTCTTTGTATTTCAAATCTTTGACTTGATTCTTGCGTTCCTCTAGTCTGCTGTTAGGTCTCTGTATAATAGTTTTTATTGAAGTCAGTGTATGCTTAATTTCTAGTTGGTCCTCTTTCATATCTTCGAGGGTCTTGTTAAATTTATCCACCTTTTCTAGGAAATTCCTGAAAAACCTTAAACCTTTTGAACTCTATATCCAGTCGTTCGCTTTCCTCCATTTCTTTCGTTTGTGATCTGTTTATTTGTGTCCGCATTTTCGCTGCTTCCCTGAGTTGGCAGAGTAGCTTTGTGTGCTAGATGTCCTATATGGCCCAGTAGCTCCACCTCCCCAGTTACCTGAGGTGGACACTCTTTGTGTGCCCCCTTGTGGACTGTGTGTACAGCCTTGTTGTAATTAAGCCTTGATTGTTGTTGGTATCACTGGTGGGAATTGACCTCCAGGCCAATTAGCTGTGAGGATCAGCTGTGTCTACGCCAGGAGAACCTCTGTGCTGGAGTCAGCCTTATGAGGCAAGACTTGCAGAGAATGTTTTATTATACAGTGGTACCTTGAGATACGAGTTTAATTCGTTCCGTAACCTTGAGGCGTGGGAAACTATGAGACGCTCGAGTCTCGGTAAACTGGTGGGTCGTGTGCAGCCGGCAGATCCACGCGATGACTCCTATCTCAAATGTTGCTCGTATTTCAAAGCAAAAATCGCTCACTTAAAGGCTCGTATCTCAAAAATCTCGTATGTTAGGGCACTCGTATCTCAAGGTACCACTGTACAGTTTGACGTAAATGTACTCTTTTTTTACACCTGCGTGAACATTACGGGAAAGTAGTCCCATATCCCATGGTTTAGGGTGGAGGCTTCTGTACCATTCCTTACTCTGACGGTGGTTGTCTCGAAGTTGGTGATGCTTCTAACCGTATGGACTCTGAACCCTCCACCACTCCACTGAGTGTTTGCAAAACAAAAACTCCTGTTGTCTCACAGTCGGAGCTGAAGGTTATGGATATTCTCCCAGCAGCCCCCGTTCTCAGAGCACGCCATTCTCAGAGAGCGGAATATGAGCAAGTGGAGAAAGGAGTTATCAAGCAGCGGCAGCAAATCAAAAAGCGATTCAGACCCGGAGTGCGCACGCATCGCTCTGAAATAATTACAGACCGAGACTCCGGGGAACGGGATACAGTTGACACGGGATTAATTCCAGCTGTTGGGAGATCCCCCGGCGAACAATCCGCTTTCTTCTGCCAATCGGAAGCCGGCTGCCTCTCTGTGAAATGTCAGCATTAAATATTTAGTTCTCATCTTGCCTGCTCTCTGTAAAGGCCTAGGAAAACCCATTTTAGGCTTTTTCCCCCGTTTACAATCTGAACTGCAGTGTGGAATGGAGCTTGAAGCTACATTTGAAGGCTCTGACAACACCTGGAGAGACTTACCAATATGAAGCATGAAATGTGTTCCTCTCCCCCCCCACTCCCCCCCCCATCCCAGAAGAGTTTGTTTTGTGGATGTGTAGAGACCACTGGGCAAGACCATGAATTCTACCCCCCACCCCCACCACACACACACACACACACACACACACGGGATACAGACAATCCTGCGTGACCAGTTTAGCCTACAGCTGGAGAGAGACAGAGCTGGATATTCCCAGTTATGGTTTGGGTGCCTCAGTGATTATCCAATCAAACTACAGAACAGGAAGGGTTCTTTAATGGCCACTGGGTGAAGGCAGACGATTCCGTGTTTCAAGGCTGGAGTTTTCCAGGAATAAGGCTCCACCTGCAAGTACTGCCGGCTGAACAGCCACATCTAAGCGCTGGCTTTCCGTGTAGAAATGTGGATGCGGTAGGTGCTGAGTTTCTCCCTGCATTTCTCCCCGAAATGAATCCTTTGCCCACAAACCTCAGGCTGAAGGATCTGCGATGTTCCCTCTCCTCCCTCCATTTTCCCCAACTGGCTCCTTCCTCTTTAGACTCCTGTCTTCAAAGGAAGAGAACTCTGAACACCATAAATCCACACGTTTCTTCAACTCCCTGTTTCTCTCACTTTTTGTCTCTGCAAAACAGGAGACCTAGCTTTAGTTAGGGGACTTTTTTTATTTCTGCCGTTTGTAAATGGAAAGCCTGCTCAGGAATGTTAGACAAGGTAAAGTGTCCAGCCGGTTGTCCTGCAGAAGGTTCGGTGAGGACGGGAATGTGTTAGATCCTCACTGTCCCACATGATTGCCACTAGCCCCACGTAGCTGTGAGCACTTGGCCACTGCGAGTAAGGAAGCGGAATTTTTTATTTTATGCCCTTTTCACTCATTGGCATTAAATGTGTAGCCTCCCGCGGTTGGCAGCTACTCATTACCCCTGCAGGTCTGGACAGCTCGGCTCCTGGGTCGCCAGTTCCCGAATCCTACTTCTCATAGGGCCCGGCTCCAGGAGCCGACACTGATTCTGTAAGAAATGGCATACAGCCCAAGCCGGTTTGGCTCAGTGGATAGAGCGTCGGTCTGTGGACTGAAAGGTCCCGGGTTCGATTCTGGTCAAGGACATGTACCTTGGTTGTGGGCACATCCCCAGTAGGGGGTGTGCAGGAGGCAGCTGATCAATGTCTCTCTCTCATCAATGTTTCTGGCTTTCTATCCCTCTCCTTTCCTCTCTGTGAAAAATCAATAAAATATATTTTTTTAAAAAGAAAAAGGAATGGGATACAGCCCAGCTGGTGTGTTTCAATGGTTGAGCATCCACCTGTGAACCAAGAGGTCCCGGGTTCGATCCCTGGCCAGGGCACATGCTCGGGTTATGAGCTCGATCCATAGTAGGAGGTAGCCAATCAATGTCTCGCTCCCTCATCGATGTTTCTGTCTCTCTATCCCTCTTCCCTTCTTCTCTCTCTCTGAAAATCCATAAAAATATATTGTTTTTAAAAAATGGGATTCAAAGTGAAATTAAAACCATGTTCCAGTCCATGTGCTTGGCTGCACACATAACCAGTCTAGTTGACGTACACAGCCAGACAAAAATGTTTTCCCAGGTCTATGAACCCCCGCAAAGTCAGCAGCAAGTCTGGAGAGTCAGGCCTGAGCTGACAGGGATAAACCTGACGCATGGCCAAGACCTGGCATAGAAACAATCTGCCTAGCCGAGACCGGTGTGGCTCAGTGGATAGAGCATCGGCCTGCGGACTGAAGGGTCCCAGGTTCGATTCCGGTCAGGGGCATGTGCCTTGGTTGCAGGCACATCTTCAGTAGGGGGTGTGCAGGAGGCAGCTGATGGATGTCTCTCTCTCATTGATGTTTCCAGCTTTCTATCCCTCTCCCTTCCTCTCTGTAAAAAAATCAATAAAATAGCCGAGACCGGTTTGATTCAGTGAATAGAACATTGGCTTGCGGACTGAAAGGTCCCGGGTTCGATTCCGGTCGGGGGCATGTACTTTGCTTGCGGGCACAACCAGTGTCACCCCTTAAAGATCCCGCCAGCGGTGGGAAGAAAATATCTGCCCCACCCCCTTTGGGGTTCTATAGACACTGCCTCCTCCCCATTTGGGCACAGAGGGAGGACTCAGTGTGGCACTCATTTAAGTGCCACGTCCCAGTTTTATTTCTCAGGAGAGTAACCGTAGCGCCAACTGTGAAGAAGGGGAAGCAGAATCAGAGTGATTTGCCTTACAGAAAAAAAAAAAAAAGGTCCTCCTAATTCTTTTCAGTGTTTGAATAGGGTTTCTAGTAATTAATCATTAGCTCCCGAATTATAACATAGAATTGAACAATTATAATGTAATTATAATTAGGTATAATTACATATCATTTGTCATGAGTTCATAAATTGTGGTAATTGGCTTGGTTAAGCTAATGGTGGATGCTGTTGGAGTCTCTGAAAACTCCGCAGGAGAGCTGGGCTGCTTGGTGTGCGCCTGCCATCTAGTGGCCACAAGCATTAGTGCCGCCACAGAGAGCATCCAGAGTGCGGGACCAGCGAGGTTTGCAGCAATTTTGCCCATTGTAGCAATTTTTCCAGTGTGTTGAGCGAATTAACTAACCATACAGTCCTTGGAGCTTTGAAATGATCTTGCATTGTATTCCAGTCCATCCTGGGTTCATTGCAAACTGCAAGTCTCCGAGAGGCACAAGGTATCCTAGCCGGGGCCATTCCCACCTTCTCTAACCCAGTTCCCTGCTTTTTTTTTTTTTTTTTTTAATATATTTTATTGATTTTTCACAGAGAGGAATGGAAAGGGATAGAAAGCCAGAAACATCCATGAGAGAGAGACATCGATCAGCTGCCTCCTGCACACCCCCTACTGGGGATGTGCCCGCAACCAAGGTACATGCCCTTGACCGGAATTGAACCTGGGACCTTTCAGTCCGCAGACCGACGCTCTATCCACTGAGCCAAACCAGTTTCAGCTCTAAGACTGCTTTTATGTCACATGTGTCTGAAAACATGTGGTTTGGGCATATTATTATTCTCCCACAAAAGACTATGTTGGCCAGTATTATTAAAGTGCAATTACCTCTGGAATCATTGATGCGGACTGCTGACTTCCAATGGGATTTCTGCTCCCCTTTCCCTGCTCCCCCAAAAAGAGTGGTCGGTTTGGTTTAAGAAAAGAGTGAAAGGGGAACTATCCGTATTCTCACCGACCACCCCAGTACGAATGGGAGAGCTTTCAGCAAAAGAGCAGGTCCAGACCTCAGCTTGCTTCCTTGCAAGCCCGGTGAAATTCAGAAGCGGCCTCTGTCACACACCAGACCCTAAGAGCAAAACCAAAACAATGGGCCGAGTACCTGAGAGGAAGGAAAGTGACCTTGTGCTTCCAAGGTGCGGCCTGTCCCTCGGAGAACATTGCAGAAGGAAGTGTAACTCTCAGACAAGAGGCCGAATACCGGTTCTGGTAGATGGGGGTAGGCAGCATGAATGGGAGCCTGTATCTACTCCCTCAAGAGCAGTGGTTCTCAACCTTCCTGATGCCGCGACCCTTTAAGACAGCTCCTCATGGGGTGGTGACCCCCAACCATAACATTATTTCCGTTGCTACTTCATAACTGTCATTTTGCTACTGTTATGAACTGTAATGTAAATATCTGATATGCAGGATGTATTTTCGTTGTTAAAATTGAACATAATTAAAGCATAGTGATTCATCACAAAAACAATATGTAATTATATATTGTGAAATATTTATTTCTAATGACAAATAAATGAAATGTTGTCTTGAATCGTGGTGTAGCATGGGCAACAGTCTTCATATGACAACAGTAAACTACATTGCTACACTTTGCTACACCGAGGAGCGGTGTGTTGGTTGCTAAGACCATGGGAAATAGGTGTTTTCTGATGGTCTTAGGCGACCCCTGTGAAAGGGTCGTTCTCAACCCACAGGTTGAGAACCACTGCTCAAGAGGGTGTGTTTGTGGGCCTGGCTGACATGCTGTTTGTGATTCAGACTCTGAGAGGGAGAAAGTGGAAAATTTAACCTGGACCTGGGAGCGGGAGGGAAATTTGGAGTGTTAACGGTGACCGCAAGGTAGGTTTGAGGTTTGGGGACTGAAGTGTTTGGGGGGTGAGGGGGCTGGTTCAAAGTCAGCCTTGGCTAATAGGGAGAGCAAGACCCCGTTTCCTTCTGGGGAGCAGAGACTGATATAAGGGTCTTTTCACGTTCAGAGGTTAATGGCCTCCACAGATCCCTGCGTGGGCGGAGCATCCAGGCCGAGGCCTAAAGGATGGGATTTCGGTCCTTAGGGCCTGGGTGGGCCGGGGAGGGAGCCTTTCTCCTCTCCTCTGACACTCCCCTCCCCTCCCCCTGCCCGGCCTCCCCTCCCTCTCCTCAATGTCGCCCTCTCTCTCCTTGGTGCTGGCTGACGCTTTTTCTAAAGTGGCTGTAGCAGTGCGATCAAAAGGATTACATGAAAGTCACAATTTGTTGTAACTGTTGAATATCGAGGTTTAGTGTGTTAACCTGTACTTCTCTCTAAAACGTCTCTAGTGACGCTTCTTCTTAACTGACGATGACCCCCAATTCCTAAAAACTAAAGTCACTGTCCCACTCTCACCAAAGCCTGCTCTTAGAGAGATGACGTGCGCACGCATGCTCATGCCTAATGAGTGACTAGGCAGAGATGAATCCTGGCCTCGCGTGGCTTTTGAGACAATTCTGCCTGCGCTCAGCTACCCTTGGAGGACTCAGTAATGACAGTACTCTTGAAATGGTGAAGGAGAGGTTGCAATTATTCCACACTTACTTAGAATTAGAGGCCTGGTGCACGAGATTTGTGCACGTGACGGGGGGGGGGGGTGTCCTCAGCCCGGCCTACGCCCTCTCACAGTCCAGGAGCCCTCGAGGGATGTCCAGCTGCAGGTGGACATCCTCAGCGCCACCACTGCTGCACTCACCAGCCATGAACCTGGCTTCTGGCTGAGCAGCGCCCCCCCTGGTGGTCAGTGTGCATCATAGCGACGGGTCCTACCATTCGGTTGATTTGCATATTAGCCTTTTATTATATAGGATAAGTATGAACAAGTCACATTTTAGATAACGAATAAAAATGTAGCCTCCTCCATAGATGTTACACCACGATATTCTTCCAAAATATAATAAAAGAATGTGAAAGCTGTGTAGACTGTCACTGCATTTCCGACCTCAACACCCCGCAGCACAGGGAACTGCAGCCTCTGCGGTGGACAGAGCCACAGCTTCCACCACCTCCCACCTTGGGAGTGGGACCCTTCCTTCTCCTTCCGCTCTCGCTGCAGGGACCCTCAGTCCCAGGTTTGCTCCTCTCTCCCAGGGCATCCCAGGCCTGCTGGCACTCCCATTTCTCACTTCCAGTTCTCCTGGCTGGGGACATCCGTGGGAAAATTAAAGTTTCCGGGGAAGTGCTATGTTTATACCCATCTACCCTGCAGGGTATAACCACTAGAGAAGCGGTTCTCAACCTGTGGGTCTCGACCCCTTTCGGGGTCGAACGACCCTCTCACAGGGGTCGCCTAAGACTATTGGAAAACACCTATTTCCCATGGTCTTAGGAACCAACACACCGCTCCTCAGTGTACAGTGTAGTTTACTGTTGTTATATGAAGACTTACCCATGCTACACCATGATTCAAGACAAAATTTCATTTATTTGTCATTAGAAATAAATATTTCACAATATATAATTACATATTGCTTTTGTGATTCATCACTATGCTTTAATTATGTTCAATCTGTAACAACGAAAATACATCCTGCATATCAGATATTTACATTACAGTTCATAACAGTAGCAAGATGACAGCTATGAAGTAGCAACGGAAATAATTTTATGGTTGGGGGTCACCACAACGTGAGCAACTGTATTAAAGGGTCGCGGCATTAGAAAGGTTGAGAACCGCTGACCTAGAGGGTAAATGGTGCAACAACCAAATAAAGCAATTCCCTGGGACAGAAATTTTTTTTTCATTTCAATGACTTCAAGTCCCACAGAAACGTGACTGGCATCTCCTATGATTTTTTGAATAATGTGCACAGAGACTTGGGGTTTGAGTCTAATATAGTAGCTCTCTGGGTCTAATATAGGAGAGATGATTAGCTTGTGTAAGCCAGTCACCAGAAGACAATCACAAACTCCTAAGAGCTTACATTTCTTTAATTTTATGCAAACCGGTGCTTTTTACGACTCCGGCTTTGTCTCCCCTTGCTGCAGGTGAAGGCCATCAGGGGGGCGGCTGTGTGCCAGTGTGCACACCCACGGGGGTCCATGAGGACGGAGGCCTCGCACAGGGCGGTTAGGCGTGGGATTCAGATCCACTCCATGGACTGAGCTGTTCACACATAGGAGGATGGAGGGAAAAAGAAAACCTCAGAAGCCTGTGCTTTTCTCCGTTTCCCCATCCTGAGCCCGAGGAATAGGACTGACTATTCTGGGGTCCCTCCTAGATCCTTCCCAATCTGCCCTTCAGAAGCAGCTGCGCCCCAAGCTGGGCCGCACAGTGGGCGGGGGCAGAGGACAGGGACCCGCCTCCCCCAGGAATGGGGGGGACCTGGGGCGGGGATTTGTTCCCAACTCCGCTGCACTCTCACCCCCACGCCCTCAGCCCCACTTCGGGGAGTCTTCCCGCCCCCCGCTCCCCCCAAAAAGAGCCGGGGCGCCAAAGCCCGCGTCTGCGGAGGGAGCAGCCCCGCCTGGCTGCCTTGGCCCGCACTCGGGGAGCCACACGTGGGAGACCGTTCCCCGCGCGGCGGGGGGACGCTGGCCTGAGCGCCCGGACTTTCCTGGGGCGCACGGGCCGCGGCCTCGGGCTCTGCGCTGCCGCCGCCTCCCCTCCCCCGCGGGCGGCTCGGTGCGGGCGGCCGCTTGGCTCCCCGGCTGCCCGAGCTGCGGGCGCCGCGCGGGGCCGCCCCGCCTCCAACCCGACCCCCGAGGGGCGCCCCGCTGCCCGCGGGCCCCGCCTCCAGGCTCAGGGACCCGCGTCCCAGCGGAGAGGAGCGGCCCCGGCGCGGGGCGCGGGGTGGGCGGGGCGGAAGGAGTAGGCGGGGCCTGTCCCGGGGTGGGCGGGGCCGTGAGCCGGAG
>PVJN01040808.1:0-19073 GCA_004026805.1 Lasiurus borealis
TGGCTGCAGAGAGCGTGGCTGCGGAGAGCGTGGCTGCGGAGAGCGTGGCTGCGGAGAGCGTGGCTGCGGAGAGCGTGGCTGCAGAGAGCGTGGCTGCAGTGCGTGTTGAGGGGGGGGCAGGATCTGAGCTGGTGCCCCCGTCGCGGCTCTGAGGCAGCCTGGCGCGCGGCCACCTCCTGGTGCCAAGTCGTAAAGAGGCTCCTCGGGGCGGAGACGGATGCCTTTAAAACGCTCCCTGCACGCGGGCATTAACGCGCCGTCTCTCACCGCGGCAGCGAGGTGCTTAGACAACCTGCTCCCCACAGGAGCTCGGGCGCCGCGTGAGGCAGATGATCGGTGTCTCCCCGCGACACCTGCCGCCATGGATCATCCTGATGGATCGGCCGTCAGTGCCGCGGGCCCCCCAGCCCCCCGCGGGGAGGCCCGGTCTGGCGTCCATACGTCTTCCCCTCCCGGTGGGCGTCCGCGCCGCCCGCCCCTCCCGGCCGCCCGCGTGCGTGGGAAAGCCTGGGAGCTTCCTGGTTCCCGTGCACAGCAGCGTGTGTGTGTGTGTGGGGGGGGAGGGAGCCGGCTCAGGACCTGGAAACTGGACCCCAGGGGGCCTGCGGGGGAGGTGGGGGGCCGGCTGTGCTTCACCCAGCTGGGCGGTCAGCCGGCCGCGCACCTGCCCTGGTCTCCGGCAAGGGGGGCAGAGTGTCCCCTTCGTGTGGTTGGGTAATGATGCCGATCGCGGTTAATGGAGAAAGGTGAAGGGCAGCGTGTGCTGGAACCCAGTCTCCCCGGCCCTGCTTCCTCTGGGGCTCCTCACCACCCCACTGACCCTTCCCTCTGTCCCTCAGACCCCCCGTGTCTGTGCTGCGGGCCGGGAGGACAGGGCTGTCTCTGGGGCCAGACGGGGCAGCCATCCTGGTCTCCTGGGGGAAGGGGGCCCAGGTTTAGGGGAGCTGCCGGGAGGGGGGCTGAGAGGGGCATCGCTGAGCCTCTATGGGGGCGGGTGGCCCCTGCTGGTTAATGACCTGCCACCTGTGTGAGGCCCGGAACGTGGCTCCTGCCCCCCTCCCCCTTACTAGCCAGCCCCGCCTCCACCGCCCACCTGCCCCGCCCTGGATCTTCCTCCCCATCCCCACTCCCAGCCCTGCTCTCTGCTGGGATCCTTATGGGGGCTCCTGGGCATTGCCAAGGGGAAGGTTTCGGGACGTGAGCGGCTGGCCCAGCCCTGGGGTGACGGTGGAACTCCGTGTCCCCGCAGGCGCAGTGTCCTCTGGGCGCGCCACCAGCTGGACAGGGGTCAGGAGGGGGAGCCCACCCCTGGCAGGTTAGGAGGCTGAGCCCCCCCCCCCAGCTCCCCTGCAGGAGGCCCAGAGCCTCCCCTGGCGCTGGGGGGTGGGAAGGGGCGGGGGCTGTTCCCACAGCTGGAGCAGGAAGTTGGGGTCACGGAGAGGAGCGGCCTCGTGAGCCTGGAGGAAGCGGAGGGTGGCCGGGAGGGGCCACGGGGACACGAAGGGGAACTGGCTGCCGGCCGTCTTGCCCGGGAACCAAGGAGGAAGGAGCGACGCTGCCGGAGGCCCCATGGAGCGCCGGCCTCGGTGGCGGTGGGCATCGCCGGGCCCCCTGGCGGCCCCCTGGCTCCTGGGCCTGCTCCTGGGCCCCTGGACGCTGCGGCCCACAGGTACCGGCCCGAGCGGCCTTCCTTCCCGCCACCGCCACCTCCCATCTCCCGTCTCCTCCCGGGCTTTGCCGGGGCCTCTGCACTCCGCACACTTCACAGGCAGCCGGGGGCCGGGTGTTCAGCTGCTGCCTTGCGAGGTGGCTGTGGGGGGTGGGGAGGGGGGCGTGCAGGGGTGAGAGGCACAGGGGCTCTGAGGTAGAAGCAGGGCACCAGCCTGCCGAGTGGCAGAGCCGCCTCGTGGTGGTGGTGGTGGTGGTGCTGTCAGTGTTGGTGTCGATGTCAGTGTTGGTGGTGGTGTTGGTGTTGGTGTCGGTGGTGGTGGTACTGGTGGTGCTGTCGGTGATGGTGTTGGTGTTGGTATTGGTGTCAGTGTTGGTGTCGGTGGTGGTGGTGGTGTCAGTGATGGTGTTGGTTTTGGTATTGGTGTCAGTGGTGGTGTTGGTGTTGGTGTTGGTGTCGGTGGTGGTAGTGGTGGTGCTGTCAGTGTTGGTGTAGGTGTTGTTGTTGTTGTTGGTGGTGCTGTCAGTGATGGTGTCGGTGGTGGTGTCAGTGTTGGTGTTGGTGGTGGTGCTGTCAGTGTTGGTGTTGGTGTTGGTGTTGGTGTAGGTGGTGGTGGTGATGGTGCTGTCAGTGATCCTGTCCTGTTAGCCAGGGAGGGCAGAAGGGGGAGGCTGTAACCTGAAGCTCAAACTGTCACTCCCACCAGGAAGGATGGCACCAACCCTTCCTGAAACACAGCCAGAGGGGGAGCCAGACCTTTCCCAGACCAAAGCTGTCCCCTCCTGGTCCCAGGCCTGCTTGGGGTGAGTTCATCCAGGCCAGGGAACCCCCAAGAGTGTGCCTCACCAGGCTGTCCACACTGGGGTCCCTCGTGCTCAGAGCAGCACTGACCGGGGACCCCCTCCCACCACTAGATGCGGTTCTCCTTCTTCGCCCAGACCTCCAGGAGGGTCAGGAATCGCCTCACGTCTGCCTCTGCCTGTCGCTTAGGCCATGAACAGTAGCAGCTCTTGTTACCAGAGTCAGCCTCGGCTCTTCTGAGCTCAGCGCCCCTCGAAGTACTCTTGGGGTGCTGCCCCTACCGGCACCTCTTAGGAGCAGGGAACGGAGACTCAGGGCAGGGGTGTGTGGGGAGGCGGCTGGGAGCTTGTCTGAGGCTTAGCGGGCGAGTAGAGGTCAAGTTCAGGGCTGGGTCAGCCTGAGCCCGAGCTAGGACCTCAGGCAGTGGGCTCTGGGGTTCACTCACCTTTCTTTGTAAAGAACTTTCTTCAAGGAAAACAAAACAAAACAAAAAAAACCCTCCCCTTCTCCCCGCCGGGGAGGCAAGAGCAGAGCACACGTGCCTGCCAGGCCTGGGGCTCGGCTCTGACCTGTCCCTCTGGCTTGGTCACCGGGGTCTCTCCCAACCCCGGGACGCACCCACACGCAGTCATTTTTAGCGTAATTTCCCCGATTCCCATCGGTCCTGTTTGAGGGTCCCTCCGCCCCCGGCACAGCCTGGGGCCCGAGCTGAGGGGGGAGACTGCGCCTGAGGTGGTTTTGCAACATCGCGGCCGCCGTGAGCCGCAGGTTCCCGGGGTTGCCGTAGATCGTGAAAAGAGAAACTGCTCTTTCACAAGAGGGGAAGCCACCTGTGGGCTCCTCGGATCTGGGGGTGTGTGGCAGACAGCACCCCGAACTCCTGGTCCTGCCCTGCAGTCCTGCCCGGGGCTCTGCGGGTTTGATGAAGGAACCTGCCGCTCCCACATCCCCTCCCCCTCAGACTCCAGCTGTCAGCCTGGAGCAACCAGCTCCATCAACACCCCCAGACCCAGCTTACACCCCCATCTATGTCCCCAGGGGCCTCAGGGAGTGAGTGAGTCAAGGGACCCCGGGGTGCGGCAGGGGTGAGGCAGGCCCAGGGCGATCAGCCCGCGTTGGAATCAGTTCTGCAGCTCGCCCGGGACCCTGGGCAGGTTCCTAATGCTGCGGTGCCTCGGTTGCCCCCTCTGGTAACGGGGCGTGAAGGCAGGGCCTGCCTGCTGGCTCGTCCTGAGAGCAAGTGCTTCTGGCCCACGGTCAGGCCTCAGAGAGCCCGCGCCCGCCAGCCCAGCAGAGCCAACCAAAACACAGGACTCTGCTGACCGGCTCAACATTGGGGCGAGCCTGGCTCCTGGGGGTCACTCTGACCTTCCCGGTATTTTACCACGGGAGCCAGACCTTTCCCGGGCCAAAGCTGTCCCCGCCTGGTCCCAGGCCCGCTTGGAAGCTGGGTGGCCTGGGTCCAAGGCAGGACCGGGGGGCAGGAGAACTTGGGGTGAGTTCCTTCCAGACCAGGGAACCCTCAGGAGTGTGCCTCGCCAGGGCTGTCCACACTGGGGTCCCTCGTGCTCAGGGCAGCACTGACCTGGGACCGCCTCCCACCGCTAGATGCGGTTCCCCTTTTTCACCCCAGACCTCCATGAGGGTCAGGAGCCCCCCACAGCCCCCTCTGCCTGACGCTCAGGCCATGAACGGTAGCAGCTCTTGTTACCACGAGTCAGCCTCAGCCTCTTCTGAGCTCAGTGCCCCTCGAGGTGCCCTTGGGGAGCTGTCCCTACTGGCACCCCTGAGGAGCAGGGACGGAGACTCAGGGCGCCTGGGGGCATCTCTGGACCTCTCTTGTGCCATTTCTCAGAGGGCCCGGCAGCCACCTGTGGACTCGGGGCAGCTGCTCACCTGAGCCTGGACTCAGCTCCCCCACCCTCCAAGGCCTGGGGGCCAGGCAGGCCAGGGGCAAGTCCTGCCTTCTCCCCACGACTGCTGTGTGAGCTCAGGCAAGTCACTTACCCTCTCTGAGCCTCGAGTTCCTCAACCAATGTCAGGCCCCCTTCTCTTCCTGGCCATTCCAGGGCCCCGGGCAGGGTTATTGCTCTAATAGTCATTGAGGAGGACCCGTTCTGGGCGCTGAGGGCACCCCGAAGTGGACAGGGCGCCACTTCCACGCTCAGCCTGGGGGGACGGACTCTCCTGGAGTCAGCAGATTCGGACGCCCCTGCCTCTGATTGCTCTGGACGCCGGTCCTTTCTCCGTCTTCCTTCTCCCAGCTCCGGCCTCTGCCGCCTCTGCCCGGCACCTGCGTCTAATCCCAATGCAGAGCTTCGGAGGCTGGCAGAGCGCACCTCTCCGCTGGGGAGTGTGTGTGTGTGAGGGGGGAAGGGGGTAGGAGGGTGGTGCAGCGAGAAGGAGAGGAGAGAGAGCAGGTGGGGGTGGCAGGCCCAGCAGGGATCAAGGCTGGGAGGCGGGAAGGCAGAGCTGGAGGTTTGACCTGCGAGGAGCAGCGCTCGGCGGAGCGGCGGGATGGGTCCCTCGGGGCTGCCGTTCCGGGTGGATGACAATCGCCTGCCAGGCAGGGCTTCAGCCGCCGCCGCCACCGCCGCTGTGGGTCCTGTGGCCGCTGCTTTCTCTTTGCAAAGAAGTGTGACGCGCGGTCCACGCACCGAAAAGCACAGCACGCCTTATAAGCCAGAGCCCTGTGACCACCGCGGGCCCGGGGAGGGCACGTGGCGCCTCTGAGCCCCGTGCCCCCGCGCCCGCCCCTCCCCTCCGCTGCGGGTCCCGGCCGCTCAGTCCCGCCGCTTTTGGCCTTTGCCCGGATGCTCAGGATGACACCGCGTGGCTTCCTCTGCGGCGGCTCCTTCCATTCAGGCTGCGTCTTTGAAGATCTCTCCAGGTGATGGTGTGGCCGACGCTGGCTCCTTTCTGTCGCTCGAGAGCTGGGGTTGTGAACCGCAGCCCGCGGCCAGGGCCAGCCCGAGAGATGACTGGTTCTTAGATTTTTAAAAAACATGCTGTTATTGATTTCAGGGAGGAAGGGAGGGAGAGAAACATCACTGATGAGAGAGGATCAGGGATCAGCTGCCTCCTGCGAGCCCCACACTGGGGACTGAGCCGGCAACCCTGGCAGGTGCCCTGATCAGGAATCGATCCGTGACCTCCTGGTTCAGAGGTCGATGCTCAACCACTGAGCCACGGCGGCTGGGCGGTTCTTAGATTTTATGTCTTTTTGTTTTGTTTTTTGAATATATTTTATTGATTTTTCACAGAGAGGAAGGGAGAGGGATAGAGAATTAGAAACATCAATCAGCTGCCTCCTGCACGCCCCCCACTGGGGATGTGCCCGCAACCAAGGTACATGCCCCTGACCGGAATCGAACCCGGGACCCTTCAGTCCGCAGGCCGACGCTCTATCTACTGAGCCACACCAGTTTCGGCGGATTTTATGTTTGATGGTTGGAGGGGAGCGGGTGAAAATCAAAAGAATATTCCACGATACATGGAAATTATACTATAGCCACATTTCCGTGTCTGTATATGAAGTGTTATTGGGACAGAGCCGCCCACAGGGGTCATAGGTCACCTAGGACGGCTGGTGCCCTGTGTTGGAGTCAAGTCTTTGCGACAGAGACCGTGTGGCCCGAGGAGCAGAAGCTATTCACTGGACCTTTACAGGCTCGGCGGCCAGCGTTGGCTGGGGGGCGGCCCCAAACTTCTTTCTTTTTTTTTCTTTTTAATATATTTTATTGATTTTCTACAGAGAGAAAGGGAGAGGGATAGAGAGCCAGAAACACTGATGAGAGAGAGAGACATCGATCAGCCGTCTCCTGCACGCCGCCTACTGGGGATGTGCCCGCAACCAAGGTACATGGCCCTGACCGGAATCGAACCTGGGACCTTTCAGTCCGCAGGCCGACGCTCTAGCCACTGAGCCAAACCGGTTTCTGCCCAAATTTCTTGGTGTTAATTTTGTAGCTGCTACATGGCCGAATTCATTTATGAAGTCTATTAGTTTTTGGATGGAAGTCTTTTGGGTTTTTTTATGTAGTCTCATGTCATCTGCAGATAAGGACAGCTTTACTTATTCTTTTCCAATGTGGACGCCTTCCATTTCTTCTTGTCTTATTGCAATGGCTAGCACTTCCAGCACTATGTCGAACAGGGGTGGTGAGAGTGGGCATCCCTGTCCTGTTCCTGTTCTTAGGGAAATGGTTTTAGTTTTTGCCCGTTGAGTATGATGTTAGCTCTGGGCTTATCATATATGGTTTTCACGATGTTGAGGTATGAACCTCCTATTCCCACCTCGCTGAGAGTTTTTATCCAGAAAGGGTGTTGGATATGCTCCATCTATGTAGTTACGACCCACGTTTCGGGTGCGTCCTGTTGGGGGCTGGAACACGCGTGTGGTCTTTGCATACATGTGTGTGCGGTGCCTCCGGGGACATGTTCCCATTGAGGCTGCTTCTCTCGGGGCTGCCCGTCTCCCTGGTGGACGGTGAGCTCAGAGTGGGCAGGGTGCCTCGCAGGATGCTGACACCGGGAACATGTATGGTAACAGGACAATGTCAGCGCCTCAGCCACAGGCCAGCCCCGGGGGTTCTAAGCTGGTGGAGATCGAGGCCACCAGGGGAGGTGCCTGGGCCCGGGGGTCCTGGTGTGAGCCTCCTGGCCCCTCAGCCTTAGGCTCTGCTGGGCACAGGGGGAGAGACCGGACCCCGTGTCTGGTGACGGGGAGAGTGGGCGAGTGGGCGCCACGGGGGTGGGGGGATTTGGGCAAACAGGGCCCTGGAGCGGGACCTGCCTCTTGCCCACTCCCTCGGACCCTTCTCCTGCTCCCTGCTCTGTGGGTCTGGCCGGGCCGCCCTGTGGTGGGAGTGTGGGTGTCAGGCCCTGGGATGGGGTCCATGACAGAGGAGGGGGGGCGGCTAGAGTAAGCTGTGAGGGGCCGGGGAGGTGGAGATGAGATTGGCAGGCAATGCGCTGGCCCCCGGTGAGACGGTCTGCCGAGCCTGGGCCTGGGTCCTGGGAGACCGTGGTGAAGTCACCTGACCTCCTGGGGCCCGGCCCCTCCCCACGGGCCTCTGGCCAGCAGCCTGCGGAGGGAGGGTGGCTAGGAGCCCCTACGACTCCTCAGGGCGGGTGGGGGGCCCGGGGCTGGGGACAAGGTGGTGTGGGGGACCTGGCTCCCCTCCCGCCCCGGGATGGATGTGTGGGCTGCGGTGGGGGAAGGCGGGGGCCAGAGCTGGAGCCCCTCCGAGGCCTGGGCCAGACCCTGCTTGCTGCTGATGGGCCAGGGGGAGGGGTTTTGGCACGGGGGGACGGATCTTGGGGTGGCAGAGATTTAGGGGAGTCAGGATGACTGATCTGGGGGAGGGTCCCTGGAAGGGCAGCGGTGTACTGACGGGCAGCGTTGCAGTTAAAGGGGGGCTGGAGGGCAGGGGCTGGGCCCACAGGGGAAGCGAGGTGGCTGCCTCCAGGCTTCCTCTTGCCACATTTCTCAGGGAGAGACGATTGATCGTGTTACCCCCGATCAGGAGCCCTCAGAGGTGCTCCGGTTTCCACGTCAGGGCTGGCCCTCTGTCCCCCCTTCCCTGCTCCCCCGCCCCAAACCCTTTCTTCCAACTCCACAGGCTCTTGAGTCTTCCCATTCGGCGCCCTGTGGCGAGACTTCTAGAAGCTTCACTCAAGGGCTTTCTTGTGCTTAAATCCCCCTTCCTGCCCTCCGCCTCCCCCCCCCCCCAGCTGCCTCCCACGCTCCCTTCAAAGTGCACGTGGCACAGGGAGGGGAGGGACCATCATGTGTTCCCACTGCGGTGCCAGCAGCGACTCCCTGTCCTTCCTGATCCTCCTCTGGGGTGTCTACGTGAGCACGTTGCGCTTTAATAATGGGGGCTGGGCCGAGACTGGTTTGGCTCAGTGGATAGAGCGTCGGCCTGTGGACTGAAGAGTCCCAGGTTCGATTCCGGTCGGGGGCATGTACCTTGCTTGCGGACACAACTCTAGTGGGGGTCGTGCAGGAGGCGGCTGATCGATGTCTCTCTCTCATCGATGTTTCTGACTTTCTTTTCCTTTCCCTTCCTCTCTGTAAAATATCAATAAAATATAAAAAATAAAAAAAATAAATAATGGGGGGTGGGCGCTGAAGAATGATGATTTAATAATCGGGGAAGGGCCCAGCCCGAGGGCCGCCCCCAGCTGGTTGCCGGGGCCCCTCCTTTAGTCTCAGCAGCCCTGACTCCCTTCGTCCATCCCAGCTGGCATTCAGAGGGCCCGGCCTCCCTGAGGGGACTCTATGTGGGCACACCCCTGGGGCACCCCATGGGGTCCATTCCCCTCTCTCCATTTCCCCACCCCCTTCAGCGGCAAGGAGAGCAGAACCGCGCTCCACCCCGGGGCCCTGAAATCATCCCACCCCCTCCTGACGCCCTTCCTCGAGGTTAGAGGGGTGCAGAGGGAGAAACTGAGGCTGTGGCTGCTGGCCCCCCCGCAAACCCTCAATGAGCTCCACAGCTTGAGCAGCTTGCTTTGCCAGCGGGAGGAGGCAGCTCTTCCGTTGTACACACCCCTGGCACCTGCACTGGGCGGCCAGCGGGCACCGAGGCCCGGGGTCTGGAGGCGTGGGAACGGCGGGCCCGGGAATGGAGGCGGAGGCGGGGCAAGAGGTGGCAGCCGGCAGATGGCAGCGCCCCGTGGGCACCGCTCCCGGCTCCGCCATCCGCATGCTCTGTTCCAAGGCTGCCCGGGCGCCGGCCCGCGTGCCCCCCGCAGCAGCCACTCGGCCTGAGCCATCCGTTGGATGTGAGTCCGGGAGGATGGGCATGGTCCACGACCTCCTGGCTTCACGTTCAGGCAGATGGCCATCTGCATCCTCCCGCTGCCCTCCCGCCCGGGGCTTGGAAAGAGGCGGCTCCGGAGATGCCGGGACGGAATCGGGGGCCGAACTCGTGCCTACGACCCGGGCCGTGGGAACCGCTCTCCTGGGAGCTGGGAAAGCGGGGTGCTTCCTTTACCACCAGCTGCGGCGGAGTGGACCCTCCGACCAGCCCGTCGGGGCTCGCACCCTCAGCTGACCAGGCTGGCGCTCAGCGCATAGCGGGGACTGAGTTCCAGGCAGAGCCAGGCTGGGGCCAAGGCCTGGCCCAGGGGTGGGACGTGAGTCGGGGACAGCCAGGAGGCCAGGACAGCAGTGAGTGGGGACGGGGTGGGAGGGGAGAGAAGGGGACGGTGCCAGTTCTCGGGGGGAGGGGAGGTCGTCTCGGTGGTGAGGGAGGACGCTGGCGGGCCCTCCTTGGAGAACCGGCTGCCGCAGGACCGGTCTGTAGCGGCTCACAGGCCTCGAGCGTCCGCTCTGGGAGCCGCAGGCCCTGCCGGAGGGGGGCGACAGAAGGAACCCCCTCAGCTGCCAGGTCCATCCTCACTGTCCCAGACTCCTGTGAGCCGCCACCTCCGTGTCTGCCCGTCCGGGGACCCCCGTCTAGAAAACATGGCCGCGGGTTCACGCCCTGTGACAGGCCGATGCTGCCGTTGGAAGTCTTTCCTCTGCTGCTCGGAGGCGGGTCAATGGCGGCGCGGAGCGCGGGTGAGAGGGGGCCCAGGACCCCCGGGGACCCGGCTTCGCATCCCATCGCTACCCCTGTCCGGCTTGAGTGAAACTTTTCCCTCCTCCAGCCTCAGTTTCCCCAGGATGTGAGGCCCTGCCAGCCGGTGGCTGCCCAGGGTGCCTGAGAGGGTGCTGTGCGGGGTGGGCTGCGCCCCAGGAGTGTCTCGGGGGAGGTGGCCCCGATGCTCAGGGGCAGCAGGAGCCGGAGGATGCTGAGGGTGGGGACAGCCCCCTCAGTCTCCGGGGCTGGCAGGCCTGGCGGCTGCGGGCAGTGATCCGAGGGCCGGGGCTGCCGCTCGGGGCCGGGCAGGGCCTGCAGACACGGCTGGGCCCCCAGGCCAGGACTTGCGTGTTTCTTTAAACGGTGGCCCGGCCGAAACCGGTGTGGCTCCGTGGATAGAGTGTCAGCCTGTGGACTGAAGGGTCCCAGGTTCGATTCCAGTCAAGGGCATGTATCCTGGTTGCAGGCACATCCCCAATGGGGGGCGTGCAGGAGGCGGCTGGTCGATGTCTCTCTCCCATCGATGTTTCTGACTCTCTATTCCTCTCCCTTTCTCTTTGTAAAAAAATCAAGAAAATATATTTAAAAAACAAAAAAACGGTGGCCCACAGGCTATAGCGCGGCCGTCTGAGTCTGGTGTGTGAATGTGGTGGAAACCAGCGGTCACGAGCCGTGCCTGTAGCACACGGAATGTTCCAGTTGACGTTGTTCAGCTGCTGGTCTTGACCTTGTGCATTGACTTCAGGTCCCTCCGGGGTCTCCTCTGCAGCCAGGTCAGCTGGGGCAGCGGGCAGCGGGCAGGCTCAGCTGGGGCAGGGACTCCCACAGCTGCCAGCCTCAAACGCGCTGTTAAGTGGCCGCAGGTTCAGAAGAAGAACCAGCAAGGGAGGGCGTCAGGCGTCAGGCACCAGCGGGCTAGGGAGTGTTTCCCAACCGGGTGATGGGCAGCAGGGCGGGGCGGCACGTGCCTGCACTGGGCCTGTCACCCGGAGGCCTCGGGAGTCATCTGACTCCCTGCCTCCTGCTTGTCCCGGGACAGCGGGCTGGCCCCGCGGCAGCTGTGCGCCTTCCTGGCCCCTGTGCACCCGGCAGCACCACAGACGCTTGTTGTTCTCCGTGTTGCAGGGAGACACGGGGCTTCAGAGAGGGAAAGTCAC
Organism: Lasiurus borealis; assembly: GCA_004026805.1. Classification (NCBI taxonomy): domain Eukaryota; kingdom Metazoa; phylum Chordata; class Mammalia; order Chiroptera; family Vespertilionidae; genus Lasiurus; species Lasiurus borealis. The sequence goes on from PVJN01040808.1 coordinate 11,223, forward strand.
TTGCCCAAGGTGCACAGCCTTTAGGTGACAGAGCAGGATCCAAACCCAGGCCTGCGCTTTCCCACACACCCCTCCCTCCCCGCTTCCTGGCCAGGCCCCAGTTCCCAGCAGTCCCTAGGGCTGTGAGAAGTGAGGAACGGAGGACGCCCCATCCCTGGAAGTGGGGGTCGGCAGCGTGTTGGGTGGCAGCCTGTGCTGCCCCCTGCCCGTTGTGCCTGGCAGTGTGTAAGGCGGTGGGGGAGGGAGGACACGGTGGTCCCAGCAAAGAGCCAAGTTCTCGGCGGCAGCGGGCTGGGGGGCGGCCTGGGGAGCGGGCCTCCCGGACACAGGCTGCCCCTGTGTTCCAGTCCAGCCCGCCCCATGGACCCCAGCCGCCGGGTGCGCCCCTCTCTGCTCTGCACACCCACCCTCACGGCTCCCACGGGTCCCTCCCAGAGGCTGATTCACGGGAGGGTGCCACCTGGGGGTGGGGAGAGCGGGCAGGGGCGGAGGAAGCCTGCCAGCCAGGTGCCAGGACAGGCGGTCCAGCGCCGGCAGGGTGGGGAGTGGGCTCCCTCGTGCACGTTTGTGCCACGCAGCGCCCCTGCCGGGCTGTGCCAGCTGGGTTCCCTGGCTCTCCCTCCTGCTCAGCCCAGGAATCCGAGGCCCCCACCGCCCCGACCTCGACCCTGGGCCTTCTGCCCCTCTCGACAGCCCATGGCAGAGCCCTAAGGGACCCCGAGGCTGGCTCGCTGCCCGCCCACCGTGTCCTCGCTCCCTTTGCCGGCACCGGTGGCAGCTAATGATGCAGCTGTTCCCGGGCACAGGATGGCACCACGCACTGGGCCGTCCGGAGGCACTCACCCGGGACTCCTCAGGCTCTGCGTGGTCTCCCTGCCGCCTGGGGCTGTGGTGAGAAGCAGGCGCGGGCAGGCGGGGTGCCCTGCGCTCTCCCGAGCCCCTTCCCTCAGGCCCAGCTGCACCTGTGAACGTGCGTGCCTTCTGCCCGGGGGCTGACACCGGCCCGACGCCTGCTGTGTGTGGTGCGGCCACGCCGGGCTGGCTCCGGCTCGCTGCCTGGCCTGGCCCTCCTCCTTCCTCAGCACAGACCGCCTGGTCCAAAGCCCGGTCCACACTCGGGGACTCTGCTCTGGGCCCCTCAGATCCTCTGTTTATTTTTTATTTTTTATTGATTAAAGGTATTACATGTGTCCATATCCCCCCATTGCCCTCCGCATCCTCTGAGTTTTTTAAAAAAATATATATTTTGTTGACTTTTTACAGAGAGGAAGGGAGAGGGAGAGAGAGTTAGAAACATCAGCGAGAGAGAGACATCGGTCAGCTGCCTCTTGCACCCTCCCATTGGGGATGTGCCCGCAACCCAGGCACATGCCCTTGGCTGGAATCGAACCTAGGACCTTTCAGTCCACAGGCCGCTGCTCTATCCACCGAGCCACACTGGCCAGGGCTCCTCCGGGGTTTTGTTGGGGAAGTGGTGAGGCTCTGTGGTTGGCTGCAGGGGCTAGCCGAGGTGTTGAGTTGACACAGGGCATATGTTTTCTACACATTTCCTTCCGCTCTGTCCCCGGGCCGTTTCTAGCCCGCTGTGCAAATGTGTGCCTGCTTTCTTTCCTTTTTTTTTTTTTTTTTTGTTGTTCTTATTAATCTTCACCCAAAGATATTTTCCCATTGATTTGTAGAGAGAGTGGAAGGGAGTGAGAGAGAAACATCGATGTGAGAGAGATACGTCCATTGGTGGCCTCCCCTGACCAGGGCCAGGCATCCAGCCTGCCACCTAGACACGTGCCCTTGACCGGATCGATCCCAGACCCTGCAGTCTGCAGCCGCCGCTCTATGCCCGAGTCAAACCGGCCAGGGCTGTGTCCCGCTCTGTTTGCTGGTGACCTCCCCCAGGACACCCATATGTCCCTCCCCCACCTCCCCGCCCGCCCCCACCCAGGCTCCCTCTGCTTCCCTGTGGGGGCGTGGCCAGGGCAGGGAGCCCTCCAGGCCTCAGATGCGGGGGTGGGGAGGGCTGTGACCTCACCAGGACCCCTAAGATGTTTGCGGGGGGCGCACACATGGTGGCTGAACATGACTGTGAACCTGCCTGCAGCACCGAGAGAAACGGGGGACACTCCGCAGCCAGCTGGGGCAGCCTGCACCGTGGACGGTCCAGGAGAGGGGGGCTGGGCTGCTGGGGTCCAGGTCTGGGTGCGGACACCTCAGGAGGGGGCAGTGGAGGCCACGAACAGCCCAGAGCCAGGCACCTCGCTGAGCCAGCTCGGCTGGGGCAGGTCCACGGAGGCCGCTCCCGCGTCACGCTGTGCAGGCCGCGCTCTCAGGGGACCCGCGTTCCCCTCCCTGTGCATTTCACGACCCTGACCTCTCCCCCCTGAACTTAAAGTAACCAGCCCCCCTCCTCCTTCCCCCCGAAATGTGGGGACGGCGTGATTGCTCTAGCAGGTCCATCATCCCTGGAGCGCCTCCATGCGGGAGCTCTGCGAGACAACCGTGGGGTCTCCTTGCGGGACAGACAGGGAGGGGCCACGTGGTGCTGCCGTGTGCTCCTCCCAGGCACAGGCAGAGGAGGAGCCGGAGCCGGGAGGCGGTGAGCCTCCTAGCCTCCCGCGTGGCCGCCTCCCAGTGGTTTGGGTCCAGTTCCAACCTCCCGACCCCCGACCCCCAGAGGGAACATGAGCCGGGGTCTGCGTGGGTGCCTGGCAGGGTCATGAGAGAACCAAAGGGGCAGACGCGGATGAAAGCGGCAGGGACCCCCTCACCCCCCACCCTGCTCAGGGCTGAGTAGGAGCTGGCAGGGGAGGGGTGGATGTCCCAGGCCCAGGGCACAGTTGTCGGGAGCCAGGCTGCTGGGTGGGCTGAGTGATAGTCCTCTCACCCCTCTCGCCTCTTGTCCTTCACGGCCCACCTGGGACCCCAGCCTCTGCCTCGGCACCCCGCCTGCCCCTGTGTCTCCCACAAACCCCAGCGCTGAGTCAAAGCTCCTTGTGTTGACTGATGGCCACCCTGCAGCAGAGCCAGGAGACAGACAGTCGCTGTGCAACCCGCGCCTGCTCCGCGGCCCGAGGGGAGCGGGCAACTCCGTGGGTCCCCACGCGTGAGCGACGTCCTGTGATGACCGACGACAACGCCGACCCCTGGGACTGTCTGTGACTTCGGGAGTGGGTGTCTCTAGTCGCCCAATAAAAAACCCCAAAGTATCAGCGTGGCTGAAGCTCCCGGGACTGATGGTGTGAGGCCATCCCTGTCCCTGTCCCTGTACCCCCACTTCCAGGCGCCTGCCCTCCCTCGCCCCCCGGGATCCTGCTCGGGGCCGAGCGGAGAGACCTGAGCAGGAAGCAGCTGGCCAGCCGCCAGCGCCGCGCTGCAGGCGGGCCCACGCCGGCCTTCCCCACAGAATAAATCTCGCCGCTTCCCGTGCGTGTCTCCGACGCGTGATCTTCTCCCGATTAACAACCCGGCCAGCATGTTCTTGGCTGCTCGCTGCCGACCTCAATTTAGAACTCTCCGCTGCTTGGCGGCGAGCGGGGAGGTGCTGGGGCCGAGGCGGGCTGAGCCGAGGGGCTAGTGCAGCTGGGGCCGGCGTGGGAGGTGGCCCCTGGCCCAGCGCGGCCGCTGCCCGCTGCCCACTGCCCGCTGCCCGGCATCTCAGGGGCCTGCGCGGAGGCCCGGCCAGGTAGGCCACGGCTTTGGGGCTTTCAAACTGCTTTCTTAGGGTCGCTGATGGGGGTGGGGTGGGGGCAGGAGGCAGCGCCCACAAAACTGCCTTTGCCACCCTCCCCGAACATCAGGGTCTCGGCCCAAAGGCCCCGTGTGGTCGCCTCTGTGCTGTGGGGCAGCCGCTCCCGGTGGGAGGGCGGGCGCGGCTGGCTGGCGCCCAGAGAAACCTGCCCAGTCCTTCTCGGAGCTGGTCTGGGGGGAGGCGTGTCTCCGGGCTGGCTCGCCTCCGCCTCCCGGTGGGCAGAGCCGGGCACACCTGCCACCCTCCTCGAGGCCGGCCGGGAGGTGTTCTTTATGCCGGAAGGGGTTTCTTCATTCTGTTTCCTGCTTCCTCCCTCCTTGCTTCTCACCGTCGCCAGCTCTGGCTCTGCGCAGGCCCGTTCTGTGCAGGCCCGAGGGGTTAGTCCCGGAGGCTCTGTGCCTTTGGGCAGGGCGTGGGGGGGACAGTTGGGTCTTCCAGCCCCGAGCCAGTGGCCGCTGCCTCTGAGAGATTGAAAGCTCGGTGTGTGTGTGTGTGTGCGTGTGTGTGTGTGTGGTGGTGGGGGTGGCAGGGCTCAGTGGTTGAGCGTGGACCTAGGAACCAGGAGGTCACGGTTTGATTGCCGGTCAGGGCACCTGCCTGGGTTGCAGGCTCCATCCCCAGTGTGGACGTGCAGGAGGCAGCCAATGGATGGTTTATTCTCATCCTTGACGTTTCTCCCTCTCTCACCCTCTCTGAAATCAGTAAAAAAAATAAAATAAAATAAAATAAAATATATATATATTAATATATTTTTATTGATTTTTTGCAGAGAGGAAGGGAGAGGGACAGAGAGCTAGAAACATCAATGAGAGAGAGACATTGATCAGCTGCCTCCTGCACGCCCCCTACTGGGGATGTGCCCGCAACCAGGATACATGCCCTTGACCGGAATCAAACCTGGGACCTTTCAGTCCTCAGACCAAGGCTCTATTCACTGAGCCAAACCGGTTTTGGCAAAAAATATATTTTTAAAATAGAGGTGGCGGTGGTGGGGGGGAAGCTAGCGGCTTGACTCCCTGACCATTGGAGCCCTGTCCTCTGGAAAGCGTAGCTCTTCCCCCCCTGCCTCGGTGCGCGGGGAGAGGGGTGGTGGTAAGGCACCGGGCACACAGCCGCTCGCCGCCGGGTGCGGGCGGAGTGGAAGTCAGCCCGTCTTCTTCTCCTTCCTCTGCAGGAGGGCAGACGGTGGCCCACACTGGCCCCCCGATTCTGGTCTCTCTGGCCAACCAGTCCGTCTCCTTCGGCTGCAGCATCACCTACCCGTACACCCCGGAATTCAAAACCTTCACCGTCAGCTACTATTATGTGAGCCTCCAGGGCGAGAAGAGCGCCGAGGAGCCGACGGGCTGCCAACCCAGCGCCGGCCAAGAGAACCAGACCCACACCACGGGGTGCCGGGTCACCCCCAGGCTGCCCAGCGCCTCAGCCACCGGCACCTACTACTGCTCCGTCCGCTGGCCGAAGGCCAAGGCGCACGGCCCCGGCACCTTCATCCTGGTCCGCGGTGAGGCTCGCGGCTCCTCCCGGGAAGAGGCCCAGCGGCGTCACGCAGCCGAGTTTGGGGCACGGGGCCTAAAGGGGGGGTGTTCGCCTCAGCGTTCGCCTTTGGCTAAACTGCACCAGGCCTCCTGGGGAGCCCCTGCGGCGCAGGTGCCGGGACACCCACTCCTGTGGCTGCCCCAGCCCCCTCGGCCCCATGCTCTCGAGATCTGCATGTGTGTGAGCGTGTGTGCATGCGTGCGTGCGTGTGTGTGTGTGAGAAGGAAATGTTCTGTGTGTGTGTGTGTGTGTGTGTGTGTGTGGCCGGTGAGTGAGCACTGGGCCCATGTACATCTTTCTGAGGACAGAGTCATGGTTTTCATCACGTTTTCTCAAACCAGTGATGACACCAAGAAATTAACAGTCTGTCACCGAAGCCACGGTCCTCTGACCTGCCCTCTGATTCCCATGGGTGGGGGCCGGGCCTCCGGAACCCCGAGTCCTGGCCGTGGCTCCCAGTCCTGCGGCTTTGCCAGCTGTGACCTGGGCCCGGTCTGCAGGCCATGCCCCGCCTGCCAGAGGCCTGTATGGGGAGGAGCGAGACCTGCAGGCGAGGGGGGAGCCTGGTGCCAGGGTGTGGGTGATGGGTAACAGACACTGAGGTGTCGGCACGCGGTCAGCGCTCCAGCTCTGTGCCAGCCGGCGGGAGGGAGGGGGGAGGGAGGGAGGAAAGAAAGAATGAATGGCTCAGGGGAAGGGCCTGGGCTGTGCCCCGCACTGCTTCCCCAGCACCCCTCCCTCCGCCCCGTGTGGGCCCGAACAAACCATGCCCTCTGCCCTCACCTGCCCACGTGACCCCTGTCTCCCGTGTGGAGAAAAGAGGTCCCACAGGCAGCCCCCCCAGGGAGCAGGCTCCCTGAGGCAGGGCGCCCCTAGGAGGCCCCAGGCAGCTAACCCGGGAGGGGCTCAGCCTCAGCGCGTGGGGCCGAGGACGCTGGGAGAGGCGGGAGTCTGGGGTCCTTGTGGGGAGGGATATAAGGGGTAAAGGGGACCAGGGATTGGGGGCCTGGAGGTTGTGGGGTGAGGCATCCCTAATCCCTCTGCTTCCCTGCCTTCCTCCTAGACATAGGCTACCGAGAGCCCCCGAGGGTCCCCGAGAAGATCCTGTTCTTTAGCTTCATCGGCATCCTGGGTGCCCTGGGCGTCCTGGGCACGGCCCTGCTGCTCTGGAAGAAGGTAGGGTGCCCACCGCCTTGCGCTGCCCCTTCGCCCCTCTCAGTCGCTGGGGATGCCCAGCCCACCCTGCAAGGTGTCTTGGGGGGCCTAGGTGGACAAGCCTCAGTCCCCTCCCCTTTTTAACAAATATTTTGATGGATTTCAGAGAGGAAGGGAGAGGGAGAGAGAGGGAGAGACATCAACGGCGAGAGAGACGCGTGGATCAGCTGCCAGCTGCACACCCCGCACTGGGGATCAAGCCCACCTGGGCAGGTGCCCTGCCGGGGAATCGAACCATGACCTCCTGGTTCATAGGTTGATGCTCAACCCCTGAGCCATGCCGGCCTGGCAACCTCCCCCCACTTTTTTAAAATGGAAATTCCATGCCCACCTGGTCAGGCGATTATGAGGATTCAGTGAGAATAAGAACAAGCTCTCTGCCAACTGTACCGTGGGACGTGGATGCCGGTGCCTGTCCCACTGCGTGCGAGGCCTGCACGTTCCAATGAGAGAAAGGGCAGCAGCCGAAGCCGGTGTGGCTCAGTGGATGGAGCGTCGGCCTGCAGACTGAGAGGTCCCGGGTTTGATTCCGGTTGGGGGCATGTACCTTGGTTGCGGGCACATCCCCATGGGGCTTGTGCAGGAGGCGGCTGATCGATGTTTCTCTCTCATCGATGTTTCTGATTTTTTTTGTCTCTCTCCCTTCCTCTCTGTAGAAAATCAATAAAATATATTAAAAAAAAAAAAAAGAAAGAGAGAGAGGGAGAGAGAGAGAGAGAGAGAGAGAGAGAGAGAGAGAGAAAGGGTAGGTAAAGCGGACCCGGTTCCACCCTGCCCCTGCCAGGCCCCGGCTCTGTGGCCGCAGGCAAGGCGCCCGCCCTCTCTGAGCCCTCCCGCCCCGGGGGCGGGGGGGGGGCAGATCGTGTGGAGACTGGCCTGGCAGGGTTAGGGAGGGCGCCCGAGGCCCAGCGGGGCACGTGTGTCAGGCCCACCTGGCACCCCGGAGGCCCCATCTTCCCGAGCAGCCAGCGTGCGGTGAGGGGGCGGCCCCGGCTTCTGCCTGCGAGTGAAGTAGCTCTCGAGAGCTAATCCCGAGTAAATGGGCTGGGGATTGGCAGGCGGCCAGGCTTTTTAATTAGCTTCTGCCCAGAGACGCCGCCGTTCCGCTGCTGCCAGCGCGGCCGCCACGGAGGGCGTGATGCCGCCGCCTCCCTGTGCCCCCTCCTCGGAAGGAGCTGGCGAGGCGCCTCCTGCTGCCTCTTCTCTCTGAGCCCCTTGGCTCCCCCCTATTGCCCCCCAGCCCCCCTGCCTCTACCACCACCACCACCACCACCACCACCGTTAGTGCTGCTGAAACCTCATGCATCTCCTGGCCCCTCCCGCCCCCTCCGCCGGAGGGTCCCGCTGTCCATCCT
>PVJN01040809.1:0-19073 GCA_004026805.1 Lasiurus borealis
ATTTGTTAGCTATGATCATTATAGATCAGTGATACTGTTACTATTGTGCATGTTACTGCCAAAGAATCTTACACACAGAGATGTGTAACATGAATCATCTAACAACAGAATTCTTGGTAAAGTCTTCCCCTTTAGTTTCTTCTCTTCATATAAACAGAAATTTTCTTAGGTATGGCCCATTTGATAAAGAGTGTCTGATAAAGTGTATCAGCTGATTTATATAATTGCTCCAGATAATTTTATTTATACATGCATATTTTTAAAGTTGATTTCAGAGAGGAAGGGAGAGGGAGAGAGAGAAACATCAACGATGAGAGAAAATTATTGATCAGCTGCCTCCTGCATGCTTGCTATAGGTGAGCAAGCCTGCACCTGGACCGGAATTGAACCTGGGACCCTTCAGTCCACAGGCTAATGCTTTATCCATTGGGCCAAACCAGCTAGGGTCAGATAATGTTATATGAAAGTTTTCTTATTTTATTATTTTTAGAAGTTGTTTTGGAAGAATAATGATCTGGTGGGGACTTATAAATATTTTTAAATATATATTTTATTGTGTGTGTTTTTTTTACAGAGAGGAAGGGAGAGAGATGGAGAGTTGGAAACATCAGTCAGCTGCCTCCTGCACACTCCCCACTGGGGATGTGCCCACAACCATGGTACATGCCCTTGACCGGAATCGAACCTGGGACCCTTTAGTCCGCAGGCTTTCACTCTATCCACTAAGCCAAACCGGTTTCGGCTTATGAATAATTTTAAATATTTACTTTGTCGGTCTAAAAATATGCTAAACATTTTTAATTTCCATGGGAAAGCCCTCAGGGGAAAAAAATTTCCTTTTTGTTGTTGTTGTTGTTATATCTCTAGTGAAGTTTAGAAATTTGAAGACTGTATTGCCAAGAAGCTGCAGAGAGCCCCTATCTTTGAGCAGCTTTTTGTTCTCTCCACACAGTTAGGGAAGCATTTGGGAAAATATCCATTGTTTGTTGTTGGTTCCTAAAGCGCTGCCAGGGGAGACTTATACTCCTGGGTCTCTTCTTATGTCCCCAGGAGGATGTTGATGGAAGGTGGTTATTAATCTGCACTACCTTCAGTTTATTAGCTGTACTAGTTCCCAAACATGTTTTCAGCAGAGAAATAAATTCTGCAAGTTCCCTTGTAGTGTTTATCCCTTTCTAGCAGTGTAGCCAAAGGTTTTGTTTTTTTCAAGCAATTTTTTAGACATTTCATCTTTTTCCCTCACTGCCCGCCTCTCTTCTCCCCCATGCTTGCCTTCCATCCTTTATACACACAAAATATTTAAGCCCCAGTGACTGTTTTCCCTTAAACTTATTTCCTAGAAACATCCTTTAACTCCCATTATGAATTCTTTATTGAACCACTGTAGCCCACCCTTCCCTAGGTGATGATTGAGAATATGGCTTTAATGTTTATAATTTTTTCTTTCCATTTTTTAAAAGGCTTTTTTCCCCAGAACCTTAAAGCTACTCAAAGTCTGGTCTTTGGACTACTAGCTGGTTAAAAATGAAAAATCTCAGGTCCCACCCCAGACATACTGAATCGGTATCTATATTTTGACAAGATCTGAATGTGGTTTGTATATATACATTATATACATAAGTTTAAGAAATCATTGCTGTAAATCATGTTTTGCTCAAAAGAGGGGAAACTATCAAGTAGTGGTTTTCAACCTTGGCTGTTCATTGTAATCACCTGGGGAGTTTTGAAAAAGACAGATACTTGGGTTCCATCTCCAGAGATTCTGATTTAATTGGTCTGGAGGGTGTCCCAGGCATTGGGAGTTTTAAATATTCCCCAAGTGAGTCTAACATGCAGCCAAGGTTTAGAACCATTCTTGTGCACACATTTATAATTTCCCCTAGTTTCTTAGGATATCATTAGGTATAAATGAAGGCAAGACTAATAACTAAAAAAAAAGACTCACCTATGTTTTTTAAAATTACATTTATTAGGAGGATGTATATATGAGTAAAAAAGCATTGGAAATATAGACCCCTAAAATATTCAATGGTAATCTCTGGGTTATAGGATTATAGCCATATTTTTTTGTCCTCTATTTTCTAAACTTTCTATAATAGCCATGAATTCTGTTGGTTAAAAATCCTCACACAGGTATACATACTTTTTAGTAAATGTAATCACATTCTATGTATTTTATGAACTGCTTTTTAATTTTTAAAAATTTTTATCCTTTTTTCACATATCAGTATATTACAAATATTTTCTCATACCTTTAAATATAATTTACACTGGCTTTTATGTTGCTTAAAGTGAACCCTGACCCAGAATGACTGGATTTTTACTATAACAGGTATGTTTACATACTGACTAGATAGGGCCTTTGAGAGACTGACTGATTAACTCTTGGAAACCTTTAGTACTTGGAAGCTTTTCTTGTCCACAGAAGACAAGATGTTTAGATGGAAATGTTGAAACTACAGTGAGGTCAGATCAGATCAGACCTTCCCAGAAGTTTTTCTAACTATTGTTAAATGAGTACCAGCATTTGTTTGAGCTATTAAACCTAACACATAGAACTAGACTTTACCACCCCAAAAGATACTGCACCACAAGGAATTCTTAATGATGTTTGGATTGCAACTTATGTATCCTATTATTGGTTGGAATTATATTTCTAAACTTCTTCAAATCCTGTTGGATTAGTTGGAATTGTGTTTCAAGACAACTAGCATCTCTTACAGCTTCCTCTGTGGAAATTTTGACATGGAAAACTGGAAAATCCTTAGGGAGCCTCAAAGATGTGTAGTTGGCCAAGCTATGTTGTAATCAAAGCAAGTTAAGTGCATCCTCTTTCCCAAACTCTGGGAATACCAGTCCTACAACTTAAAAAAAAAAATCTTCCTGCCCAGCCATTTTGGCTCAATGGTTAAATGTTGACCTATAAATGAGGTTACGGTTCGATTCCCAGTCTGAGAACATACCCCAGGTTCTAGGCTCAATCCCCAGTTGTGGGGTGTGTAAGAGGCAGCCAATTAATAATTCTATCTCATCATTGATGTTTCTATCTCTCTTTTCCTCTCTAAAATCAATAAAAATATTGATTTGAAGAAGTGAGGGGTCCCAGGTTCGATTCCGGTCAAGGGCATGTACCTTGGTTTAAGTTTAAATCTTCCTATAAAATTGTTCTGTCCTTAACCCAGTTAAGTTGCATTATATGAGAAGAGAATAATGTTGCTAGTAATCTCTTTACAAAAAGAAGAAAGGATTTACTTTCTACATTTGGGGAACTTTTTTATTCTTTATTTCTTTTTTATATATAATATATTTTTGTTTATTTCAGAGAGAGAAAGGGAGAGGGAGAGAGAGAAACATCAATGAGCCCATCCAGAGTGGCTCAAGTGGTTGAGCATAGACTCATGAACCAGGAAGTCACGATTCGATTTCTGGTCAGGGCATATGCCAGGGTTGTGGACTCAATCCCCAGTATGGGATGTGCAAGTAACAGCCAATCAGTGATTCTCTCTCATCATTGATGTTTCTATCTCTCTCTTCCTCTTCCTTCCTCTCTGAAATCAATAAAGATTTAAAAAAAAATTTTTAAGAAACATCAGTGATGAGAGAGAATCATTGATTAGCTGCCTCCCATATGCCCCCCACTGGGAATCAAGCCCACAACTTGGGCATGTGCTCCAACCTGAAACCCAACAGTGACCTAGTTTAGGTTGACACAACAACTGAGCCACACGAGCTGGGCATTGGGGAATCTTTTTAAAGATGCATAGTATTTACTCTGCAAGAGAAAAGTTCTGTTTGCCACCTTTTTACCTCATTTAACCTTTTCCCAACCAAAATCAGTATATAAAAGGTTCCGAAATATACAATCTTTAGTTTCAGAGAAATAGGCTCAATGTTTCATTTACAGAATTAACAAAACTTTTAAACTTAGCATTCTGAGGAGAAAGATTCCAAGGCATTTCACAAACTAAAGAAGACTTCAGGAGCTATGTTCGCCGACTAGGGATATGTGTTCCCTTTGAGTAGTGTTTGATCTAAGTTTGTGCTTTTACTTCTGAGTTTGTGCCTTAACTTGAGATGGTAGTGCTATCGGCTTTGGCTATCTTGCCTGGATATGCAAATCAGGAAGAGACCAGACACCTGGGCATGGCACAGTATTGAAAAGTGATACAGGTTGGTGAGTGTATATTCAGTTTTGGAGGCATGTTTTAGACACTGATACTTATCTTATCTCGCAAGACCAGATCACAAGCAAGCCAAAGATGGTACTTTGTACAGGCCTTCATTATAGATAGTCCTTCTCACATTGCATTGTAATTATTCTTTTACCAGGTGGTTTTTTCTACCTGGAGGAGAACTCCACAGAGCATGCACAGAGAGCATGTTTAAATGCTAGACAAATGAAATGTCTAGTTCCGTAGTCGGCAAACTGCGGCTCACGAGTCACGTGTGGCTCTTTGGCCCCTTGAGTGTGGCTCTTCCATAAAATACCACAGCCTGGGCGAGTCTACTTTGAAGAAATAGCATTAGAAGAAGTTTAAGTTTAAAAAATATGGCTCTCAAAAGAAATTTCAATCGTACTTTTGATATTTGGCTCTGTTGACTAATGAGTTTGCTGACCACAGGTCTGGTTCAACCTTGTTATAATCCAAAACTCTTTGGTCATATTCAAATTTGGGATAACTTGATTTTTTTCACCAATTAAAAGTTGATCTGTTTGGCTCAGTGGAGAGAGCATTGACCTGCGGACTGAGGGGTCCCAGGTTCGATTCCGGTCAAGGGCGTGTACCTTGGTTTCAGGCACATCCCCAGTGGGGGGCATGCAGGAGGCAGCTGATCGATGTTTCTCTCTCATCAATGTTTCTAACTTTCTATCCCTCACTCTGTAAAAAATCAATAAAATATATTTAAAAATATATATATCATAGTGTCTTAACTCTTACTTTGTTTTGTTTTTGTTTTTGTTAATCCTCACCCAAGGATATTTTTCATTGATTTTATAGACAGTAGAAGGGAGGGAGAAGGAGAGAGAGAGAAACATCAATGTGTGAGAGACACATCCACCGGTTGCCTCCCGCATGCACACAGGGCCTGGGATCTACCTGCGACCCAGGTAGTGCCCCGAACTCGAGACCCATTGGTGTGTGGGCCTAAACTCTACCATTGAACAACATGGGCTAGGGCCTTAACTCTTAAATAAGATATGAAAACACAAGTTAAGGAAAGAATATTTCTCTGGTCACTGATATAATAAGTAAATTAAATGAATAAGACGCATTTGATTTTTAGATTGTCTTGTATTGCCCTAAAGCATTATTTTGACTTCTTAACTATTAGTCCAAAGCTACTTGTGGTAGTCAGTTTGGAGTTTGTTCATCTTGAGTAACAGTTTTTTTTATTTTTTATAAATGAAATACATTATTGAGATTAGTATAGAATATATGTTATTCTATATATTAAACTATTTTCAGCATATACCAAGTTGCTATTTAAAATTAGTTTCAGAAAATATATGTAAGAGAAAATTCACTGAGAAAAAATTATAGTAAAATAAATATTCTAGCCCTAGCTGGTTTGGCTCAGTGGATAGAGCACTGGACTGAGGACTGGAGGGTTCTGGGTTCTAATGCAGTCAAGAGCATGTACCTTGGTTGCAAGCTCCTATCCGGCCCAGGCCCAGGCCCTGGTCAGGGCTTGTGCAGGAGGCAACCAATTTATGTACTTCTCTCACATCGGTATTTATCTCTGTCTTTCCCTCTCTCTTCTACTCTCTCTAAAAATCAATGGAAAAATATCCTTGGGTGAAGATTAAAAATAATAATAAAATCAGTAAAAATCTTTTTAAAAAAGGAATATTCTATACAAAAGAGTGATTTCTTTATAAACTTATAAGATGGCTTAGTAAAGTGTGACCTCTCTCTACCTCTCACTAGTTATGAGGCTTTAAATAAGTCTGTTAATATCTCTGAGGGTGTTTCTTCATTTTTAAAAGGATAGAGTCAGCTGAGATAATATGTGTAAAAATAATTTTTAAACTTTAAGAGACTATGCAAATCGATTTCATTAATAGCCTTAGTAGATTTAATGGCCAATTCTATATTTCTTTTGTTACTATCAAAGCAATGGTTTAGAAAAATATTAGAGTGGAAGGTATAAGAAATTTGAGCATGAGAAATAACTATTAAGCTTTCCATATATCTACAGAGTTCATATACAGACCAGACTTTTTGTCATTTATAAAATAAAACTTCAAAAAAGGGAGGAACAGGTTGTGTTAGATTCTCCCTAGTGTTTTCTTTTTTCAATTTTATTGAGGTATAATTGACATATAATGTTTTTTTCTTTTGTTTTTCAGAATAGATCCACAAGAATACATTTTAGTTTTGTGCTAGATCCTTTATATTCTTACAGACCCCTTTTTCACATGCTTAATAAGTGGCTCTCTGATTCTTTATTAGATTTTTGCCCTTTTTTAAAAATGTATTTTATTGATTTTTTACAGAGAGGAAAGGAGAGGGATAGAGAGCCAGAAACATCGATGAGTGAGAGATATCGATAAGCCGCCTCCTGTACGCCCCCTACTGGGGATGTGCCTGCAACCAAGATACATGCCCTTGACCGAAATGGAACCTGGGGCATTTCAGTCCACAGGCTGATGCTCTATCCACTGAGCCAAACCGGTTTCGGCAGATTTCTGCCTTTTGAAATATTTATTACCTTTTTATTAATTTTGAAGAATTTTACTTGGTATCTCTATAATTCCTTTTAAAAAATATATAACAGCCTTATTGAGATATATGTTGTAAATCCACTATACCATACAATTCACCCTTCTTAAATGTACAATTCAGTGGTTTTCACTGTATTCACAATGTTCTGCAACTATCAACACAACCTTTTTCTTTAAATTTGAATAAATCTTTATTGTTCAGATTATTACAATTGGTCCTCTTTTTTTCCCCTCATATCTCCCCTCCACCTGGTCCCCACCCTACCCACTGCCCTTCCCCCCTCCATTGTCCTCATCCATAGGTATATGATTTTTGTCCAGTCTTTCCCTGCACCCCCACCCCACCTCTTTCCTCCTGAGAATTATCAGTCCACTCCCTTTCTATGCCCCTGATTCTATTATATTCACCAGTTTATTTTGTTCATCAGATTTTCAATTCACTTGATTTTTAGATTCACTTGTTGATATGCACTCGTTCATAATTTTTACCTTTACCATTTTCTTCTTCCTCTTCTTAAAGAGTACCTTTCAGTATTTCATATAATACTGGTTTGGTGTTGATGGACTTCTTTAGCTTTTTCTTATCTGTGAAGCTCTTTATCTGCCCTTCAATTCTGAATGAAAACTTTGCTGGGTAGAGTAATCTTGGTTGTAGGTTCTTGCTATTTATCACTTTGAATATTTCTTGCCACTCCAGTCTGGCCTGCGTAGTTTCCGTTGAGAAATCAGCTGACAGTCGAATGGGACCTCCTCTGTAGGTAATTAACTGTTTTCTCTTGCTGCTTTTAATATTCTCTCTTTGTCTTTTGCTCTTGGTATTTTAATTATGATGAGTCTTGATGTAGTCCTCTTTGGATTTCTTTTGTTTGGGATTCTGTGCACTTCCTGGACTTGTAAGTCTATTTCTTTCACTAGGTGGGGTAAGTTTTCAGTCATTATTTCTTCAAATAGGTTTTCAGTATCTTGTTCTCTCTCTTCTTCTGGCACCCCCATAATTCTGATGTTGATACACTTGAAGCTGTCCCAGAGGCTCCTTACACTATCTTCACATTTTTTTTATTCTTTTTTCTTTTCCAGTAGAGTGTTTTTTGCTTCTTTGTATTTCAAGTCTTTGACTTGATTCATGCAATCCTCTAATCTGCTGTTAGATTTCTGTATAATATTTTTTATTTCAGTCAGTGTATGTTTAATTTCTAGCTGGTTCTTTTTCATCTCCTCTTGGGTCTCACTAAATTTATCCATTTTTTTCTAGAAAATTCTTAAAAAAAAAACCTTATAACCGTGGTTTTGAACTCTATATCCAGACGTTTGTTTTCCTCCATTTCTTTAGTTTGTGATCTGTTCTTTAGTCTCCACATATTTCGCTGCTTCCCTGAGTTGGTAGAGTAGCTTTGTGTGCTAGGTGTCCTATGTGGGCCAGCAGCTCTGCCTCCCCAGTTACCTGAGGTGAACACTCTTGGTGCACCCCTTTGTGAACTGTGTGTACAGCCTTGTTGTAGTTAATTCTTGATTGTTGTTGGTATCACTGGGGAGAATTGACCTCCTAGCCAATTGGTTGTGAGGATCAGCTATGTCTGCACATGTTTGGACCTGTATGAGTCTGAGTTCCCAGGGTCTCACCCAAAACTAGGGTTCAGTGCAGTTGGACCTGAATTTTAGTGCTGTTGTGAGGTTGTTTTCCTCCTGCTAGAGAAAGCCAGCCGCACATTCAGCAGTCAGCGCTCTGTGTGTGCACTTTGAAGAGCCCCCAGACTTCTGTCTTTTACGGCTCCCCTAAGTTTCCGTGCACTCCTTCCTTTTCACAACAGTCCAGACTCCTCCTATGAGTCTCACCTGGAGCTGGGGTTCAGTGCAATTGGGATTTTCTGTCTCCCTCCCGGTAGTGGAAGCCAGCCAGACCCTCCTCTGCCCGTCCTCTCCACTAGCGTGTCGCCATACCTAAGCTTTTTATAGGTCCTTTGAGTCTTCATGAGTCCCTCTCTTTACTTCTAGTTGTAGAATTTTCACTCAGCCAGCTTTCCTGTGGTTCTGGATGGTGTCCGTTCTGTCTTTTAGTTGTAGTTTTTTGTTTTTTAAAAAAATATTTTATTGATTTTTTACAGAGAGGAAGGGAGAGGGATAGAGAGCTAGAAACATCAATGAGAGAGAAACATCGATCAGCTGCCTCCTGCACACCCCCCACTGGGAATGTGCCCGCAACCAAGGTACGTGCCCTTCACCAGAATCGAACCTGGGACCCTTTAGTCCGCAGGCCAACGCTCTGTCCACTGAGCCAAACCGGTTTTGGCTAGTTGTAGTTTTGAAATTGTTGTGTGAGGCAACAACTTAGGTGTTCACCTATGCTGCCATCTTGGTTTCTCTCTCAACACAATCTTTTAAAACCTTCATCACCCCAAAAAGAAACCCTGTGTCTATTGCCAATCACTCCCCATTTCTCCTACCCTTCCACCCCAGTCCTGGGAAACCATGAATCTACTTACTGTCTCTATAGATTTACCTATTCTAGATATTTCACATAAATAGAATCATATGTAGTCTTTTGTTCTGGCTCCTCTCACTTAAGATAGTATTTTCAAGGTTTGTCTATATTGTAGCATGTATCAGTATCTAATCCCTTTTCATTCCAAATAATAGTCCATTGCGTGAATATACCACATTTTATTTATTCATTTATCAGTTGATGAACATTTGGATTGTTTCCACAGTTTTGGATATTATGAGTAATACTGATATGTGCATATATGTACAAGTTTTGTGTGAACATATGTTTTCATTTCTCTTGGGCATAAACTTAGGATTGAAATAGCTGGGCCATATGGTCACTCTGTTTAACCTTTAGTGGAGCTACCAGACTCTTCTAAAGTGGTTGCACCATTTTACATCTCTACCAGCAGTGTGTATAAGGGTTGTAGTTTATCTACATTTTAATCAACACATTTTATTGTGTCTTTTATAATACTCATTCTACAAGATAGGTTTTGCATTTCCCTGATGACTAGTGATTTGAGCATCTTTTCATTATTTATTGACCATTTGTATATATTTGGAGAAATATCTATCCAGATTCTTGCCCATTTTTTAGTTGGATTGTCTTACTATTGAATTTTAAGAGTTCTTTGTATAGTCTGGATACAATTCCCTTATCAGATCTATGATTTAAAAATATATCATTTTTTTCTTTCAATATATTTTTTTATTGATTTCAGAGAAGAAGGGAGAGGGAGAGAGAGATAGAAACATCAATGATGAAAGAGAATCATTGATCAGCTGCCCCCTGTAAGCCTCCTACTAGATAAAGATTGAGCCCACAACCCAGGCATATGCCCTTGACCATAACCAAACCTGGAACCTTTCAGTCTGCAGGACAATGATCTATCCACAGAGCAAAGCTGGATAGGGCTCCATATGAATTTTAGAATTAGTTTGTAAATTTATGGAAAACCAATTGGGATTTTTATAAAGTTTACGTTGAACCTATAGATTAATTTGGAAAGTATTGTCATCTTAACAATATTAATTAGTCTGATTCATGTAATCCTTTTTAGACCTGTAGGTGAGAATAAAAAACATTGTAAAGAATAAAATTCTTGCCAAAACCGGTTTGGCTCAGTGGATAGAGCATCAGCCTGCAGACTGAAGGGTTCCAGGTTCAATTCCGATCAAGGGCATGTACCTTGGTTACAGGCACATCCCCAGTGGTGGATGTGCAGGAAGCAACTGACCGATGTCTCTCTCTCTCGATGTTTCTAACTCTCTATCCCTCTTCCTTCCTCTCTGTAAAAAAACAATAAAATATATTTAAAAAAAAAAGAATAAAATTCTTGCCCTAGCTGGTTTGGCTCAGTGGAAAAAGCATCGGCCTATGGACTGGAGGGTCCTGGGTTCGAGTCCAGTTAAGGGCACATACCTGGATTGCAAACTTGATCCCCAATGGGGGCCATGAAGGAGACAACCAATTAGTGAGTCTCTCTCATCATTGATGTTTCTATCTCTCTCTCTGAAATCAATAAAAATATTAAAAGTTTAAAAAAAAAAGAATAAAGTTCTTTACCTTCCTTCCACAATAAAGAGCCTCTGGGGAGAATTTGACAAGTAGATGAACAAAAGGGAAACCACTGAATCCCTGTTATCCATCAATCCCAGCTTCCCAACTAAGGGAGTTTTATATACTGAGTGAGTTTCCAGAGGCAGACAATGGGCTGTCCCTACTGATGGGGATGTATTTTCCACTCCTTCCGAACTCCAAACGATCTTAGGTGGTTAGAGACAGTAGAGCAGGAAGGCATGTTTATTTTCTAAATAGATGAACCTTTTGTTGTTTTTTGTTTTGTTTTTATATA
This sequence comes from Lasiurus borealis, assembly GCA_004026805.1. NCBI lineage: Eukaryota > Metazoa > Chordata > Mammalia > Chiroptera > Vespertilionidae > Lasiurus > Lasiurus borealis. Next base: position 11,068 of record PVJN01040809.1, read on the forward strand.
TTTTGTTGATTTTTTTACAGAGAGAAAGGGAGAAAGAGAGTTAGAAACATCGATCAGCTGCCTCCTGCAAATCCCTTCCTGGGGATGTGCCTGCAACCAAGGTACGTGCCCTTGACCAGAATCAAACCTGGGACCTTTTAGTCCGCAGGCTGATGTTCTATCCACTGAGCCAAACCAGTTTCAGCGAACCTTTTGATTTTTATCCTTTAAGCCAAGCATGTCAAACTCAAAGGCTAACACAGGCCAAATTAACAAGGTTTAAGTTTATGTGAGCCACACAAAAAAAGCTTCAATTTTCATAGAAACGTAGGTTTATTTCAACAGAGACATGCTGAATACAAAGGGCTAAAATAAATGAGTAATCGTTAACATAAAATAATAGAACATTTTAATAAAAATGAATATTTTTTCTTGAACATTAACTTACCAGACACTGAATAACTGCACAAATTAATAAGCATAATGCAAATGAACCTATTTTTCTTGTTCTCCAAAAGTGAAATATTTCCTGTTGTGCACACCAAACAAGTCAGTCCAAGAATAATGATGTGGCAATTGGCTGCTAAAATATTCGCTGCTAGTTTTAGTGGAGAGAAATGGTGCGCCTATACATAAGGTGCATAAGAAAAATGAATGCATCACGATTATAGTAATCAGTCATTAGCAAGCATTGTAGTTCATTATTAACTAGAGGCCTGGTGCATAAAATCAGGGCACTCGGGTGGGGGTCCCTCAGCCCAGCCTGCACCCTCTCACAGTCTGGGACCCCTCAGGGAAAGTCCACTTGCTGGCTTAGGCCCAATTCTTCTCGAAACCCAGGTCTCTCGCAGTCCAGGACTCCTTGCTCCTTACTGCCCTGGCTGCAGCAGAGGTGGGAGAGGCTTCTGCCACCACCACCACTTGCCAGCTGTGAGGCTGGCTTCTGGCTGAGCTGCGCTCCCCCTTGGAGCACACTGTCCACCTCGGGGCAGCTCCTGTGTTAAGCATCTGTCCCCTGGTGGTCAGTGCATGTGATAGCGAATGGTTATTCTGCTGTTTGGTCTATTTGCATATTAGGGTTTTATTATAGAGGATAATTATGTACAACAGGGTATTGTAAAATTTAAATTATGGAATTTTTATTAAAACATTGCTTATAGCTGAAACCGGTTTGGCTCAGTGGATAGAGCATTGGCCTACGGAAGGTCCCAGGTTCGATTCCGATCAAGGGCATGTATCCTGGTTACGGGCACATCCCTAGTAGGGGGCGTGCAGGAGGCCGCTGATAGATGTCTTTCTCATCGATGTTTCTAACTCTCTATCCCTCTCCCTTCATCTCTGTAAAAAATTAATAAAATATATTTTTTTAAAAAAACATTGCTTACATACCGTTATATTGGCTGGGCTGTGAAAATATTCATTGTGGGTCACAAGCAACCCATTGGCGAGTTTGACATGGCTTGCTTTAAGCCTTTAACTTTCCTGGACATGAGAAGTTTGCTTTTTTTTTAAATATATATTTGTATTTATATATATTAATATATATTTGTATTTGTATTCTGTTGCCTCCTGCACAGCCCCTACTGGGGATGTGCCTGCAATTGGAATCAAACCCGGGACCCTTCAGTCTGCAGGGTGACGCTTTATCCACTGAGCCAAACCAGTTTCAGCGAGAAGTTTGCTTTTTATTGCTGTTTTATGGCTGTTGGTTTCTTTTGTTTGACTTTTTTGGAGGAGTTCTTTAAACTTTATCAGCCAAAACAGTTTGAGAGTTAGTAAGACAAAATTTTACCTTTAGTTCAAAGACTATGATTTTTAGCCTGAAAATTTTAGACTCATAAAGAGGCCTAATATGTAGTGATTCCAATGGAAATCAGTTTGTAAACGTAATTGCAATATCTGTTAATATAATGGCCCATTTTTATGTTCAATTTTACAAAAAAAAAATTAGTTGTATATAGTTGTACTCTCATGTAGTAGATTAAAGAGTAAATAGTTGTGGGGTCTGTCCTTCCCATGCCCTTTGGAGTTTTGTCTTTCTGACTCTTCAGACTCACATCTTTTAAATGTTACCTTTGGGAAAAGTTGGCCTCCTTTGTGCTCAAAGGCTTGGCTCTTTCTCTTGAGCTTCTCTTTTTCCCTCCCCTCAGGAAACTAAAGAGTATAAAGAATGCTTTTTTGCTGATGGAAACCTGGTTTTTGTTTTTGATGCTTGATGGCATGATTTCTCACTCTGGAAATGATCTTTTTCTCTCTTGTAACAAAGCATGGAGCTTCTAGTGTGCTTTCTATCTGAAAGTCAAAGGGTTGTGGCAGTCCCTAGAGGAAAGCATAGGCTCTGGCTGTTTGGAGAGTGATGTTAATGCCAGATCTAGTGACAGTGATCATTTCTCCCTGAGGGAACTCTCTCTCCAGGTAAGGAAAGGACAGAATTGGCTCATTAGGGCTGCTCAGTGATCATTCATAGACTCCTAGGCAATTTTCAGTCTTAAAACTCAATCAATCAGAAAATCACCTGCATCTTCATCCCACTATTAATTCGCTGTTTAATATTGGTAAAGTTTTCAATATCTCCAAAAGTTAATTTTCCCACTCGGAAAGCAATGTAATAGAGTTAATGATACCTAACTTATGGGGTTTTGTGTATAAAGTGCCTTATATAGGGCTTTGACACACTGAGTGTTAATGAGATGAAGTATATAAAGTATGAAGAAACAAGAACTAAATAAAGACATGTAAATGTAAGAGATAAAATAACTGCACACAAAAAAGACTATACTCAGAGAAAAGAGTGATTTTGCCAATAATATTAATTCTAATCCTTGTGAGTACTCACTGTATTCTAGACACTGTATAGTTTTACATACATTAATTAATTTTCATAGAATCTTCACAAAAATCATATAAGTTTTTATTGCTTTTTGGATTTGCAAACTAAGCCCAAAGTCGCAAAACTATTAAATGACAGAGCCATGATTATTACCAAGACTGTGAGACTTCAGGCCTGTACCTTAACCACATGGTGTACCAGTTACTGATAGAAGGAGAGACTGAAACTGAATATGAAGGAATGCTAGAATATGGAGAAGTAAAAAGGGAAGGGTGTTTCAGGTGGGAATAAGGCTTAGGAAAAGCATAAAACAAGGTTTCGAGGGATAGTGTCATGTATAGGGACAGGTCAATGATTTGAACTGTTTTGGCTGAATCAGGTGGGTTGTTTTTGTGGGTTTTTTAAAATATGATTTTATTGATTTTAGAGAGGAAGGGAGAGGGACAGAGAGAAACATCAATGTGACATCCATTGGCTGCCTCCTGCACGTCCTCTACTGGAGATCAAGCCCTCGACCCAGGATATGCCCTGACTGGAATCTTACCGACAACCACACCACCACAATGGCCAAGGCTGGCGCATATGGTTTTTGAGGTGAACTGGAGACAACTCAAGGTTAATAACGACATATGTCTGCACTTGCTCCTGTGACAGTAGAAAGCACTGAGAGGATTTTGAGCTGGGAGGTGACATGATTCAACTGGTATTTTAGAGACAATAGTCTGGCACTAGTTTGTAGATTGGATTGGCGGGGGAGAGAAATACATGAAAATGCATTTCAGTAGAAGAAATAGCAGGGCTTGGTGACTGACTGGAAAGGAAGGTGGGGGGTTGGTCATAAAGGTCAATGCCCAAAGAGACAATGCCCTCAAGAATAATTTTGGCACCCAAGTAATTTTGCCAAAGCTGGAAACCTTGAGAATAAACTATAAATGACTTCATGACCCTCATTTCTATAAATTCCTGTGCCTCCCAAAATTCAGACTCCTCCAGGCAATAGTCCTTTCTGGTAGTCTCCTCCCCTTGCTTCATAATATATTCCACCAATTTCTCACAGCACCACCTGATCAAAAAGCTTCTTTCGTTCTAAATAAAATCCCCTCCCTGCTGGAGCTCTTCACTGATGCCTCCCACACTGAAACCTGATCTGATCCCAAGGAGGCCATTTCCCTAGGAGCCCTAGGGAGGACAGCTCTTTCTTCCTCACCTACTCTAAGGGCCAGGTTCAGGAGCCAGTTTGATAGGTGAAAATTTGCATTTTCCCTATGTTTTGGGTAGTATTCTTTTGAGCTGGTTTATCTCTTTCATACATAAGTGCTCCTTATGTTTGCTGTATTACAAATATTTTTCTAGTTTTTCATTTGGCTGAATTTTATGACTCTGAAGTATAGACATTATTCTATATTTTTATTTTCTAAAATGCTTTTAAAATTTAATTCAGGTAATGCACAAATACATTCTTCTTGTAAAAATTTAAAACCATTTGGATCAACTTAACTCTTTTGATCTCAGTTCCTAGCCCTAGTGTCCTCCCTCTCTTGCTGAAATCACTCAAATTCTGAACTTTTTCTGTGGAATTATATATGCTTGACTCTTTTTATGATTTCTACTTTTGTTTTTCTACTTAAAGCCTTCCTCATTTGTAGGTCTCTTAAAATATTCACCAATATTTTCTTTATATTTTGTTTGGTCAATTGGTATATATTATAGTAAGCAATATAGGAAAATTAACCATTTTTCTTCACTGATTTGGATTTTACCATATATTAAAGTCAACATGTGTTTGGGTCACAGATAAGTTTGCTAATATATCAATCTGCAATTTTTGTGCTAACACCACACTAATTATTGTATCCTGACTTATACTTTAGTGTACTTCCCACCTCTGCTACCTACATGTTCTATATTAACTTCTTTTTTTTTTTTCATTTCATCCTTGAGGTTCTTGAAGGCCCTCCCAGTTAGCATCCTCCTTCACCAGACTGCTTTCAACAGTTTTCCTCTCCTCTCTAAAATAAAATCTATTTTCTCTCTAAAGTCCTTAATTTTTATAAAGTACCACTGTTTTTCTAATTACTCTGGTTAAAACCCACCACCAGCTGTTCATATCTCAGTAGCTCTCTCCATAACTATTAACTCTTTTATATTGTTCCCCACCTTGAAACCAGTAATTCTCAGGGTGAGAAATAAATCCCCAGTCAAGTGATAAGGTTTAAACGTAAGTAAAACAGCAATGGAATATTGAAGGCCATAAAGAAAAGCATAACCTTACAGTCTTTTTTTTTTTTTACTTTTTCTTTATTTTATTTAATAAGTCTTTATTGTTCAGATTATTACATTTGTTCCTCTTTCCCCCTCCCCAAGTATCCCTCCCCCCAGCTCCCGCCCCTTGCTCTACCCCTACCTCCCCCCACATTGTCCTCATCCATAGGTGTATGATTTTTGTTCAGTCTTTCCCTGCACTCCTCTCATCCCTTTCCCCTGAGAATTGTCAGTCCACTCCCTTTCTATGCCCCTGATTCTATTATATTCACCAGTTTATTCTGTTCATCAGATTTTTAATTCACCAAATTTTTAGATTCACTTGTTGATAGATATGTATTTGTTATTCACAATTCTTATTTTTACCTATCTCTTCTTCCTCTTCTTAAAGAGTACCTTTCAGTATTTCATATAATACTGGTTTGGTGTTGATGGACTTCTTTAGCTTTTTCTTATCTGTGAAGTTCTTTATCTGACCTTCAATTCTGAATGATTGCTTTGCTGGGTAGAGTAATCTTGGTTGTAGGTTTTTGCTCTTCATCACGTTGAATATTTCTTGCCACTCCCTTCTGGCTTGTATAGTTTCTGTTGAGAAATCAGCTGACAATCGTATGGGTGCTCCTTTGTAGGTAATTAAATGTTTTCTCTTGCTGTTTTTAATATTCTCTCTTTGTCTTTTGCTCTTGGTATTTTAATTATGATGAATCTTGGTGTGATCCTTTTTGGATTCCTTTTATTTGGGGTTCTATGTGCTTCCTGGACTTGTAAGTCTATTCTTTTCGCCATATGTGGGAAGTTTTCAGTCATTATTTCTTCAAATAGATTTTCAGTATCTTGCTCTCTCTTTTCTTCTGGCACCCCCATAATTCTGATGTTGGTACACTTGAAGTTGTCCCAGAGGCTCCTTACACTATCTTCACATTTTTTTATTCTTTTTTCTTTTCCAGTGGAGTGTTTTTTGCTTCTTTGTATTTCAAGTCTTTGCTTGATTCATGCAATCCTCTAGTCTGCTGTTAGATTTCTGTATAGTATTTTTTATTTCAGTCAGTGTATGTTTAATTTCTAATTGGTTCTTTTTCATCTCCTCTTGGATCTCGCTAAATTTATTCATTTTTTCTATGAAATTCTTGAAAAACCTTATAACCGTGGTTTTGAACTCTATATCCAGACGTTTGTTTTCCTCCATTTCTTTAGTTTGTGATCTGTTCTTTAGTTTCCACATATTTCGCTGCTTCCCTGTGTTGGTAGGGTAGCTTTGTGTGCTAGGTGTCCTATGTGGCCCAGCAGCTCTGCCTCCCCAGTTACCTGAGGTGAAGACTCTTGGTGCACCCCTTTGTGAACTGTGTGTACAGCCTTGTTGCAGTTAATTCTTAATTGTTGTTGGTATCACTGGGGGGAATTGACCTCCTAGCCAATTGGTTGTGAGGATCAGCTGTGTTTGCGCATGCACACTTGCCTCCAGATCTCTGCCTTTCAGTTCCCCTGAGTTTCCGTGTGCTCTAAGGACCCATATGAGTCAGGGTCCCCAGGGTCTTACTCAAAACTGGGGTTCAGTGCAGTTGGATCTGGATTTCAGTGCTGTTGTGAGGTTCTGTTTTCCTCCTGCCAGAGAAAGCCAGCGGCACAATCAGCAGTCAGCACTCTGTGTGCGCACTTTCTCACACGTGCCCCCAGACTTCTGTCTTTCGCAGCTCCCTTAAGTTTCCGTACACTCCTTCCTTTTCACAACAGTCCAGACTCCCTCATATGAATCTCACCTAGAGCTGGGGTTCAGTGCAGTTGGGATTTTCCATCTCCCTCCCGCTAGCCAGTAGTTCTCAATCTTTTTTAATGCTGTGACCTTTTAATACAGTTCCTCATGTTGTGGTGACCCCCAAATCATAAAATTTTCGTTGCTACTTCATAACTGTAATTTTGCTACTGTTAATGAATCATAATGTAAATATCTGTGATTTCTGATGGTCTTAGGCTCTACAGCAGCAGTTATCAACTTGTGGGTCGTGACCTACAGGTTGAAAACTGCTAGCAAAGTCACCTAAGACCATCAGAAAACACAGATGTTTACATTTTGATTCATTAACAGTAGCAAAATTACAGTTATGAAGTAGCAACGAAAGTAATTTTATGATTGGGGGTCACCACAACATGAGGAACTGTATTAAAAGGTCACAGCATTAAAAAAGGTTGAGAACCAGAGGAAGCCAGCCAGACCCTTCTCTGCCCATCCTCTCCACAAGCGCGTCTCCTTACCTCAGCTTTTTACGCTCCTCTGAGTCTTTGTGAGTCCCTCTCTTTCCTTCTAGTTGTAGAATTTTCACTCAGCCAGCTTTCCTGTGGTTCTGGTTGATGTCCGTTCTGTCTTTTAGTTGTAGTTTTGAAATTGTTGTGCAAAGGCAGCAGCTTAGGTGTTCACCTATGCCGCCATCTTGGTTTCTCCCCTCACCTTACAGTCTTAAATGTTGTCTTAGAAAGTAGTAGTGTAGATGTACATACTTGTGTCTATTTTTTTTAACTTCATTTTGAAATAATTTTAGCTCACAAAAAATTGTCAAATGTACAGTGAGTTCCCATATATTCTTCATCCAATGTCCCTAAATGATAATATCTTACATAGCCATAATATATTATCAAAGTTGGAAATAAAAATTGATATAGTCTTATTAACTACTGTTTTACCTGGTAACATTTTTTAGAATTACCCTAAGAATTCATTTGTTGAATAACCATGCAAAACAATTACATAACCAACCAGCTGGTTTTTAGCTATCTTATTTACTGTCAAAGTCAGTAGATGTGTATTAAAAGAAATGAGATGTTGAGCAAATAACAAAGAGTAGCCCTGGCTAGCATGGTTCAGTGCTTAGAGCATCAGCCAGTGCACCAAGGATCTTGGGTTCAATTCCTGGCCCCAGTCAGGGTGCATGCTGGAGGTCAA
>PVJN01040810.1:0-19075 GCA_004026805.1 Lasiurus borealis
CCCTGAAGAACCTGGTTTGCTTCCTCCCCAGGGAGCTCTGGGAGCAGCTGGCTCTCGGCTGCACAGGAGACATGGGGAACCTGGACGCCAGCGCGGGTGGATCTGGGCTGGAAACCCAAGGCCATGACTTCTGTGCTGACCTCTCAGCCCAGCTGAGACTCAGTATCTTCATCTGTAAAATGAGGACAAATAAGAATACTCTCTCCCCCGGGTTGTGAGAAGCGAGACGATGCGTGGAAGGGGCTTGGCATGCTACCTGGCAGGAGAAGGGTCCCCTAAGTGATCTGTCACTTTTATTGCTCATGTTGGTTCCATATGTAACCCAGGCCAGGCCCTGTGCTGGCCACATTGTACAAATCAACTCACTCAATCCTTTTAAGAATTTTTATCTTATTGATTTCTAAAGAGAGAGGAAAATGGGAGTGACTGGCCCTGTACAGCTTGTATTGGGGGGAGGAGGGTGGTCAGGACGCTTGATGTTGTTGAAAGCAGCGTGGTACATTGAAATGAGCAAGACATTCGGGTCAGGGAACCTGGCTGATGGAGCCCCACCTTTGTCCCTTACCCACTGTGACTTCGGCCAGGTCACTTTACCCTGGAGGCTCACAGTCCTCTTGCTCAGTATTTACAGTATTGCAGGAGATGTACGCAAAGCCCCTCACTGTGCCTGGCATATAGTAAGTACCCAGGGCATTTTAGCCAAATCCATAGCTGAACCAGCCATGCCAAGAGAAAAATATTAACTGGAACAGTTTCTTCTCCTCCTACCGTGGCTGCTGTGCCCTGGAGCTCTGTCTGTGGGTTGTCATTTTGTCTGCTTGCCTTTCATCCTCCTAAAGTCTCGCTAATCGCTAATTGCACAGGAAGTGGGTGGGTAATGTGTTTCTCTGTTGTTCCACTGGCCTCCCAGTGAGTCTCACTGTTTTGCTTTCCTCACCACTGGGGCTTCTCACACCCTCTAATGACTGTTTTCCTTTCAGAAATGGCATATTTTTAGGCAAAAGCATTTCCTGTAGCTCATCTCCAATGCTCTGGCATATCTCTGCTGCCTCATCTGTGTTCCTGCCCCTCTCTCTGGTCACATAAAACCCACCCAGCAGCTTGAGCCAAGAAATACAGGAGCCCTGTGCTCCCAGCAGCCTTCTCTGTTCTGAGCTGACACTCAGAGCCTGGGGCCAGGTGGGCGGGGAGATCCTTGGTTGAGGTTGGGCCTGAGGAGTTGGGACTGTGGTCCTTTCCCTCGGTGACTATCCAGCTCCCCTCTGCCAGTGATGGAGGGCAGTGGTTTCAAAGTTACTCCAAACACGCACCTTTTTTAGTTAAACCCAGATTGAGTGACCCCCTTCCCCTCTTATAACAACTGGACACACTGGGTTTGAATCAAAGTTTCTCTGTGACTTAAATGTTCAAAGCCCCAGTTTACTTGTAAAAGGGGGATAATATTAGTAAGTCTCACAGGGCCATTGTAGAGGTTCCAGGAAATACAGTGTCAGTACAATGCTTAGCACCATGCCTGGCACTCAGTTGCTCTTATTATTTCTCATTTCAATGGTTATAATTTTATTATACATGCATTTTAAATGTATAATATGTATAGTTTTATCCTTTCTTAATTATAATTATGTATGAGCCTTACTCCCCACCTCAGATTAGGAGCCCCTCAGCGGATGGGCCAAACCTTCTCCACGTCTGAATACAGAGGGCAGAGCAAGTCCCTAATACATGTCTGAGGGGTGGCCCAACACCTGCAGCACCCCTAAGAGCTTAGCTACTTTTGGCAAGTGTGGACCATTCCCAGCCTGGGCAGGGACACTGCAGGGCACAGGCCCCGCCCCAGCGAGCTCTAGTGGAGAGGTCGCGAGAGTCAGAATGAGAGCAGCCCAGCGGGTATTCAGAGGAGAGAAAGGGCATGTAGCTGGGCTGGTGGAGGCAGCGTTACCAAGAGGACAGCTGTAGCTGGGAGGGAGGGAGAGGAGAGTGAAGGATTCTCAGGCACCTCCCCTAAGTCTCTACACAAGAAGGTTTGGAAAGTCATGCTGTTCTGTTTGGTTTCATTCATTCATTCAGTTGATTCACATATTTGCAGCACTGACTCCAAATGGTTCTTTTAGACCAGTGGTTGGCAAACCGCTGCTCGCGAGCCGCAGTTTGCTGACCATTGTTAGACGAATCTCCATTCACCATCAGCCCACTCCTAGATCACTGTGACGTGTGTGTGTGGCACGGAGCCTGTCCCTCCTTCTCCCATGACCATGACAGACATGGCTAATGGACCACAGCCTTCCTCTCCGTGGAGACTGGATTCATCTCGTAGTCCCCCTGTGCAGTCATCCCTGCAGAATGGGATTGTTACGTCAGCTGAAAGCCCCTTACCATCTTTGTCTTAGATTCTCAGATCACCTTAAAGCCTTCATAAATGTCAAAGGCTTGTCATTTCCCCCCAAAATGCTACCATGCTTCAATCCTTCCCCCTCTTTCTTTGTGAAAGCCCATGTTTCACCCACAGCTTGAAAGATGAGAGTGGCGTTAGGTGTTAGGAAGATGAAAGGGAGGCAGACAAAAGGACAAGTCTTCACCTTAATCTACTCATATTTGGAAGGTGTTTGCAAGGATCTTAATTTCGGCCTTGAATGACAGAGTTAAATCGTTTCCTTCTGTATTTTTTATTTTAAAAATTCTGCATTAGGCAAGTATTACTTTAATATTAGAAAAATGCATTTTATAAACATGCATTTAAAAAAGTTTATAAAAGTAACTCAGACTTATCCCTATATGTCCTTTTGTACCTTTTGAACACTTGACCATGTGCACATACTACCTAATAAAAATTAATGAACAAAAAGCTGGTCTTTGTGTTTGTACATGTGAAATACCATCTTTTATGAACAAATTTCCCATTTACAGAGTCTTTTAACGTTCAAAGAACACATTCCACAGAAATAATGGAAAGTCAGCGAGGACTGGGCAGGATGTTCATCTGCAGATGATCAGTGAAACACACACACACACACCCGGAACAGCTTTAAAAAGATGAAGTCTTGGCTGGGGTGGATTTTACTCTGTAGCAAGTGACATGTAAATGGAAGCCCTCCCTTGCAAGGCACCTTAGGTACTTTTCTGCCTAATTTGGTATTTATAATTTTATATTCTTTTTTTTTAAAAAATATATATTTTATTGATTTTTTTACAGAGAGGAAGGGAGAGAGATAGAAAGTCAGAAACATCGATGAGAGAGAGACATCGATCAGCCGCCTCCTGCACGCCCACTGTGGAGATGTGCCCGCAAGCAAGGTACATGCCCCCAACCAGAATGGAACCCGGGAACTTTCAGTCCGCAAGCCGACTCTCTATCAACTGGACTCGGCTATTCTTTTTCTCAGAGTGAGCATCCCCTGCCCAGCCCAAACCATATGGGACTTCAGGCCCCTCAACCTGCCCTGCTCACTTCTGGAGGGAAGTTTTTCCCCGTGGTCTGCAGAGCACTCGCTGTCCACCAGCAGCCCTGTGCTCCTGCGGGGTGTCCTGGGGGAGGAGCACCTGCCTTTTCCTCTATTAATTTCTTGCTTCTTCCCCAGGAGCCTTCTTTGTTAGTAACTAGAATCCAAGGGGCATGCTTGTTCCAGAGGGCAGGATCACCTCTATGGACAGTCCTGCAAAGGCTGGGTCTGCTTCAGCTCTAGGCTCTGAGCACCATGGCCAGGCCTCCTGGGGTAAGCGAGGCATCCCCATGCTTCTCAGCCTCCTCACTGAGCCAGGTGAGGGGTTGAGAATATTAGTCAACCTCCGAGGGCCATTGTGAAGGCTGCAGGAAATACAGTGTCAGGAAAATGCTGACACTGGAGATGGAGCAGAAGGCCTCGCTGTGGAATCGGGTCCAAGTCTGATGCTCCTGGTCACCGTGAGGGTGAGGAAGGTTGACACACTGGTCTCTGTTTTGGTGACCAGGATCCTGTGACTCTGTGGGCCAGAGCGTAAGCTTAGTACTCTGACATGCTCATAAAACTATTTTCCCTATGCCTTCTAAGTTATTAGAAGAAAAATAAGAACTACTAGAGAGTCAGTGTTTGATATTTATCATATCTTGTCACTGCCTTTATTTTTAAATATTTTTATTGATTTCAGAGAAGAAGGGAGAGGGAGAGAGAGATAGAAGCATCAATGATGAGAGAGAACCACTGATCAGCTGCCTCCTGCATGCCTCCTACTGGGACTGAGTCCGAAACCAGGCACATGCCCTTGACCAGAATTGAACTTGGGACCCTTCAGTCCACAGGCTGATGCTCTATCCACTGAGCCAAACCAGCTAGGGCTGTCAATATCTTGTTAGATCAAGCAGGACCATCTTGGGGTGTGGACAGAGGCAGTAAAGCTGAGCTGTATTAAGTAAATACTCTGTACGGATGCCAGCAGGTGTGCAAATAAGTGGGTGGTAGAGGACTTGAACCGTCGAGAATCAGAGGCAGGAAAGAAACCAGCTTATGGGAAGTGGGTTGTAAAGCACACAAACCTTAATAAGGAGAAAATATTCCCAACCTAGTAGAGTTCCATGGAGTCTATCAAAGGACAGCTCCGTAGTTTCATGGTTTTTAACCCAGGTTATCTTTATAACAGAATGCTGACTGGCTTGGGGTGGGCTTTTGTGTTATTTTAAAATTTCCTTAGATGATTCTAATGTAGATTAAGGGGTAAGAACCACTCCACAGTGGAAGAGACTCCGTAGGTGTTCATCTCAAAACCCAGGTGGGGATAATGTCACGGGGCTGGAAGAGTTAACTTTTATAACAAAAAGTTATTAAATGTTTATAAAATGCATTTTTCTATCATTATCCTCAAATCCCTGGTGAGGATAATGCCACAGGGCTGGGATGTTGGGGCTCACAGCTGAGTTTGCGGACTGCCCATCTCAGGAGTGAGATTAAGAGAGAAATGATTACTCCATGGAGCAGTGGTTCTCAAACCAGAGCACACATTGAGTACCTGGGGGGCTTGCTAAAACCTAGATTGCTGGGCCCCATCTTCAGAAGCTCTGATTCATTAGGTCTGGGACCCCCAAACTGACATGTCTGACAAAGTCCCAGGCGATGTTAATGTTGTGGGCCTGGGGTGCACACTTGGGGAACCACTGTCATAGGAGACTCAGGTCTCGGCTCTGAGAAGTATTGTTGGAAAAGTGGAAAGGAGAGAACCTGGGCTCTGCCGTGGCTCATGCATGTGCTGGGTGACATTGGGTGAGCCATGTGACACCTCTGAGCCCAGTGTCTTCACTCATAACCTGAGATAAAATGCGCTGCTCTTTCATTCGATACTTACCGGACACTCAACATTTTCCATGCATTATTTCAATTAATTTTCTCTACATTGCTATGAAGTAGGCCCTATTATTAGGCCCTGTTATTTTTATTTCACAGGCACAAGGACTGAAGTTCAGGAAGCTTAAAACGCGGTCAAGAGCATTGTGTTAGAGGTGTTTCCGGCTAGCCCCAGAGCTCAAGATCTCCACTGCTGAGCTGTCAGCTCAAGCCCTCCAGGGGAACCCTGTGAACGCTGAGACTGGCCCAACACCCTTCAGCTGTGGTTTTTCTAAGTGGTGAGCAGGGTTTGATGTATCAAATCACTTTAACACCAGGGGCAAACCCCAATTAATTCAAGCCTGGGCGGATAGGGAGGGTTCTAAGAGAAAACACAACACAACACATCAATCACTCAGTTACTCTGAGAACAGGCCACTCTTGATAAGACGGACACATTAATTAGGAGGAAAAAGGAGCAGAGCCAACAGCCAGCAGGAGACCAGAGGGCTCTTTAATAGCCTGAGAAAGCCCGGGAATCTTCCTCCCAGAAAGCCTGGCTGCAGATCACAAACGGTGCTGCCGCTGATTCATTAAAGTCAAAGCAGCCATCATGGGGAAGGGGCAGCTTTGAAGCAGGAAAAAACGTGCTCACAAGGAGGGCCAGGAAAAGCTACCAAGTGGGACCCGCTATGTGCAAATCAGGAACTGGGAGCTCAGGAGTGACTCGGGGGAGCTTCCAGAGATAGAAGCCCACAACCAAAGGTTCTGCACCTCCCACCAGGAAGCCCCTTTTGGTCCCTGGGGACAAGATCCCACGTTCAGGTGTGGGAGGGATAGGCGATCACTGAAGGCCATTTCAGCTCTTACTGCCAATGACCCTCTGTAAGTTGGACCCTCCTGCTTCATTGGTCTACCAGATTTCTTTTTTAAGTAAGCAAGCATTTGGGTAGGAATACAATGTATATTTAATAAAAAAATGTAACTATCAGAAAGAACTTGATGAAATTTCATGCCAAAGATTATCAGGAAGAAAAGTTGTTACAACTATTATACATGGGTAGGAATGTTGTGTAACAAATTATTTAAAAAATGGGATTGTTGTCAAAAGTCAGATAAGGCAATGGATGTCTGAAAAGTGCTTTGAAAACAGGAATTGTTACTCATTAGAATAAAAGCATGCACAAAAATTGGAAGAATTTTGTAAATGAAGAGATGTGAAAAGTGACTTGGTAATCGAAATAACTAAGAAGAAAGAATCCATATGGATTCTAAGAGGTAGGATACTCAGTTGATAGTGATGATGGAAGAGGGCCATGTGAATGGGCAGAAAAATAGAAGATGACCTTCAGTGTGGACAAGGTCATGATGTGTTTAGCAGCAGGTAACCCAAATAACACAAAGTGGTTGGCTCTAACCTAATGATATAAACCAGAGGGGAAGTTTGGTCTTTGCAGCCTATTTCTCACCCATGATGCTAGTTTGGTCCAGATAGCTAACAAAGTATTTAAAATTACTCTAGATCTTTAGCACTTAAAGAAACCATGGAGATAATGTAGTCTATTGAGCACTTTAATTTTATAGGTGAGAAAACTAAGACCCAGACAGCTAAGAAGCTTGTCCAAGATTCTATAACTAAGTAGGGAATACATTGTACACAAGATGGGGGACATTAGCCTGCATCCCATGAAACCAAGGTATCTGATAAAGGCCGCCCTAAAGAGTGTGGAGGGATTTCTAGAACTTTTTTAAGCTGACGAGGTGGAAGATGGACCAAATGCTCCTTCAGAATGACCCATTCATTGCATTGCTGTAGAAGACAAATCATTGAGATGGCTAGATGCCTCAGGACTAGTAACCGTTTTTTAGGTGATTCCTAATACATCAACAGTCAGAGCTTCACAGTGAAAGCACAAGGGAGTTTAGAACAGGCATGATAATGACAGCCCAAACATCTGTTGGTTTGGAAGCAAGTCTTCCTGTTTTAGAACTGGCCTTTAATTGTCAGGAGGCGGGCTCCATAGAACGTCAGGAGATCTAAATCCTCTGCCTTTGTATCAATGAGAGGCGACAGACATCGTGGGCTATGATCATCTCTGGTTTCATGTGTACCTATACCTAGTGTGACCACACACGGCGGAGAGTAGGGGAGATAGATGATGGGGACAGAGAGCCTTGGCACTCTTCAGATGTGTAGTGGGCGATGACAGCACTCTCTGATCCCAAAATCTCAGGTCCAAACTTGTCTGAGCCTTCTTGTTTTTGCTGATTTTCTAGGCCCATGGGCTCCTGACCCCTGCTCTAAGCCCTTTCCCTCCAGCTCGCTGTATCCTCTTTGAACTTCAGCCATTAGCGGGTCTGAGCTGTGATCCTGCGGTACTCACACCTCACCTCCACTCTTGGTTGGACACTTGGTCTTTGTCTCTTCTATCCAGCCCTGCCCTGCATGTCAGTAATATCATATAATCTTTACTTAGTTCATCACTCTAATCCCCCAGTTAAAACCTTTCCCCTTGTTCCTGTGGAATTTCACGTTTTGTTTTCCTAAGTCCTAAATTGTCTTTATGGAAGAGCACAGTGTGTGTCAGAAGCCAAGGGTGAAAACTGTTGACGTTCATCAGTACAAACTATAAATAAATATAATCAGTCAATAAACACAAAGGACAAAGGGCTGAGGTTAGGGAGGCAGTAGAGTGGGGAAAATGACCACTTCTGATTGGAAGGACGGAGTCACATGGGGCAAATGTAAGGTATAGGAGACCGTCCTCTTCTTGCTTTGGTCCTGGAGGGACAAGATATAGACACTCCAAATGCCCAGAGAAGTGGTAGGCCTGTGGTAATGGTGCTTTTCTTTACTCTGGTGGAAACCAATAATAGCAATATTCTTTTATTTGGACTTTAAAGGTAAAGTAAAAGAAGGACTTCACCTGTTTTGATGTCTGGTAAAGTCACTGAAAATTCTAGAAAAACCAAGAAGCCCAAAGGGACTGACCCCAAAATGGTTAAAGGTGAGTTAGAAAAATTGCATTCTATTAAAATTTGAGAGGACTCAAGGACCGGCCTCGTGAATAGCAATAAACAACAGTATTTTGGATGCTTAAAGTTCATTTGTTTTTAAACCTTGCTCTAAAAAAGATGCTTGATCTGTTCTATGTTAAGTGTTTGCCACTATGTGCTCTTGTAGTGCAGCCCCATGGAGCTCTGGTTGGGTGGGAAGCAGGCTGATATTTGGCTTGGCTCACACTATGGACGGAGGTCATTCAGTCCCTCAGGTGGCACCACCCACCCACAGTACTTACATTCCCGGCGTGACCAACCTAGGAAAACTAAGTCACAGCCAAGGCCCAGGCACTTAGAGAAGGAAAGGGACATGAATGTGGGGGATGAACACTCAAGTAGGCCTGGCTAGTATGGCTCATAAAGGACAAAGGGCTGAGGTTAGAGAGGTTTTAAGTGGGGGATGTTGAATGTTGACCTATGAACCAGGGTATCAGGGTTCGATTCTGGTCAGGGACATGCAGGAGGCAGGCGAGCAATGATTCTCTCTCATCATTGATGTTTCTATCCCTCTCTCCTTTTCCCTTCCTCTCTGAAATCAATAAAACAGTATTTTTAAAAAAGAAAACTCAAGTAGGTGGCAAGTGATTGTTCCTTTCATCATGATCTATTTTAGTGCTTTTGGCAATTCTTTCCTCCAAAATGAAAGCTTTTGGATTTCAAATGGGGTTATACGCCTTTCATCTGTGTTTTCTCTACTGCCTTATTTTCTAATCCATTACTTTCATCTTTGAAACCTGTCATTGTGACTCTGGTATCAATGTAACTATCACTCAAAAAGCTTTTTACTCTTTGGGTCAGAAGTGCTTACTATCAGGCAAATTAAATGATTTTATTTGTATTGACTTCATATTTGAGAGTTATGCAAGGTGTACTGTGAAATCAAATGTTCAGAGACAATAACACCTTTATTTGATTTCCCCCTGCTCCCCAAGTGAGCATAGCACTGAGGGTTCCCAAGGGAGTGATGGGAAACTGGAAAAGCTGGTAAGAACCCAGAGCTGGGTCCCTGAGGGAGAGGAGGAGAGGGGCTAGAGAGAGGGGGCGGGATGACATGAGCACAGGCCCAATCTCAAGGGAGAGCAGAGACCTGATGAGTTTCTCTCTCATTTTTCTGGTGAGAGAAGGTCAGTGACTGATCCAGGGAGAAAAGGTAAAGGACTTTGAAATGGAGGACAGTCCCCTAGGAGAGTGGTCAGCAAACTGTAGTTCGAGAGCTGTGGTTTGCCGCTCTATTGATTAATGAGTTTGCAGACCACTAGGATAGGAGCTTAATCACAAGGAACAATAACAGCCTGTAATTATTGGAATCGAGAGTCTAGGTCAGTAGTTGGCAAGCTCATTAGTCAACAGCGTAGCAGTGGTTTCTCCACCACTGCCCTGGGACATTGTGTGTGTGTGTGTGTGTGTGTGTGTGTGTGTGTGTGTGTAATTGTAATAAGCAAAGAAGTAAGGCGTGTTGGATGGGTAAAGGGGGTAGTGTTTCTGGGCCAGTCCACATGCTTTCACTATCAATTTTCCATACTTTTCTGTCCCCCCTCTCACACCCAGCACAGACTGGCACTGGGCCTCACTAGACATATTAAAAAATTAGATCATTGCTACAGCCCACCACCTAACACCCAGACCCAGACTTGTTTGTTTTGGTTGTGAGAGGTGCCAGCCCCAGGCACTTGGCACTTCCATTCTCTCCTTCCCTTGTCTCCCATCCTTTGCCTTGAGATGACCTGGTGGGGGCACCTGCTCAGGGCCCAGGGAGAGCCACTGCCTGGGAGTCTTTCCTCTGCTCTTTATCCATCCCACAGGCAGTGGGAGGAACCAGTGCTTTGGCGCTGTCCTGACAGTCTGCCGTGGGGTGAGGATCTGCCTTATCTCCCTCTTTCCAAACTGTCTGCTCCAGTGCAGTGAGAGCCAGAGCTTTCTGTGACCCCCAAGTCCATTGACATCCTCTTCTGTCCTTCAGGGCCCATTCCATCTGGGATCACAGCTCAATCCACCAAGTAGGCAGAGCAGGTACCGGAGATGATTGTTCAGAGGAGCTGAGCCCCTTTCCTGTGTTCCCAGAACCCAGTGAATCTGGAACCCAGACTGCAGGCCCCGCCAGCATTCTTCACTCTGAGGGAGTGGCTGTTGGGCCCCTGGAGTAAATGACACACGATTCCCTCCCACCCAAGTCCACAGAAGACAAAGACAAAGCGGCCAGGGCGGGAGGCCCTTTGCCAGGGTGTTAGTCTATCCCTGGTAACTGGCCCCGGCTTCCACTCCGTATAACAGCCAGAGGCCCCCCTCACTGCTCTAGCAGGGTCCCTACTGGGAGGAAGAGTCAGAATCAACTTCTTGGATTCTCCTACAAGGACTTGGAAAGTAAGTATGAGGCTGCAGCATTCTAGTGTCCACCTAGGAATATAGGAACGATTCAATAATTGGTATAAATGCTGAGTACTAAGAACAACCCCGCTACCTTTTTCAGCAGGCAAGGCCCCATGGAGGAGCAGAGCTGGGCTGGGCCTTGGAGGGTTCCCCAGGCCTGCTCCCTCTGTCCGGGCCAGCAGAGGCCCGGCTGGGAGGGAGGATGCTCCGGAGCAGTCTCTGAGCCAGGGCTGGGCCTCTCCCACAGGAGGAGGAGGCCGGGAGCTGCCATGTAGGTGAGAAACTCAAATTGGCAATTACACTGCTCCACAGAGCCTGGCTTCTAAGGGGCTGGCCTGTTCCTGCCCCGTTCAAGTTCACTCCTCTCGTGCTTAGAATTAATTTGTCTTAATGGGAACAGAGCAGAGGAGGGGCAGTTCTTTCTTTGGCTTTGATCTGGGGGGTCCAGTCAGGGAAGAAGTGTGTGCACGTGTGTATGAATGTGTGTGTGTGTGTGTGTGTGTGTGTGTGTGTGTGTGTGTGTAAACCAATGGGATGGATTACAGACAGGGAAGAAAATGGAACACTGGTACCAACTATTAAAGAAGGACACAGGAAGCCTTTATGATAAACACTACCCATGATTCTGTTTAGTGGGATGAGGTTGGAGCCAGAAGGACTCTCCTTGCCTGAGCCCAGATCCTTTCATTCATTCAATCCATCAATCATACAGCACCCACTATATGCCAGGCACCGTGCTCAGGCTGGACTAAGGCCCAGCCTCTTTTTGCCTTCAAAGGTAGAAATATGAACAAACAGACAAAAATACATAATATATACAGTGTGAGACATCCAAAAACTGGTAAAGGGGTGAGAGGAGCAAGGAGAAGGGGGGGCCTAAGTCTGGGGGCAGAGGGATGATGTTTGGCTGCGGCTTGGATGAGGTGTGGACACCAGAAAAGTGGGAGAGGGGACAGGTGAGCATGGCACCTTCCAGGACTCCCAGGAACAGCCCTGGGTGGTGGGGAAACAGTGACAGGTAGGCATGGAAGGGTGGACAAAGAGGCCATGAAAGTTTGAAGGAGGAGCTGGAATCTGGAGTTGGAGGGGAATTTGGACCAGGGAGAGGTGGAGGCACCCTAAGAAGGCCAGTGTGACTGGAAAGCACTAGACTGCCTGAGTTCAAATCCCAACTCCGCCTCTACCAGCGCTGAGCAGGCTCAAGTTCCTTTGCTTCTCTAAGCTCCAGTTTCCTTACCATTGGGGTTGATGACTATTCAGTGGCGGCCATTATGCCGACTGGTAGTTGGGCACTTGGTGGGGTAACTGGCCGCGCCCTCAGTAAGTGTTAGCTTTTATTGTTATTATTCCAGTCCTTCTCTGAATGTTTTGAGTTTCTGCTTTGAAGAATTCCTAGTGTCTTGCTTTGACCTCTCTGGGGCCACAGAGACCACCTCACCTCTGCACCTGAGCACTGCCCTCTCACCTCACATCTGGAGTTCTGCACATCTGTGAAGCTGGCCTGGCTTGGCTGGCTTTCTTCCCTGCAGCCCATCTGTAGACAGGCCCCAAACAGAGTCCCTTTAGCATCACGTTGCAGTTATGTCTTTGCTTAAAAGCCTGGATGCTTCCTGTTTCTGAGAAGCACCAATCTGGCCTATTGTCCCATTACAGAAGAGAAAACTAAGGACCAAATCAGTAGGCCATACTACAGGCTCTTGGGTTTCCTGGCTCCTGCTACTGACCCCTTCCCCTCTAACAGGCTGCCCTGCTTCCCCAGCCCCCCATGCTGGTGTCCTATTATTTCCTGGCTCCAAGCTTCTCCAAACCTTCCCTGGGTGATGGTGGCAGGATGGAAGTGGACCTGCAGGGCCACACAGTCAATCTCTTTGTGTCTTCCCCCTGCACTGCCCTCTTACTGGCTGAGTGACCTTGAACAAGAAAGGTAAGTGTCCTGCATTCCCCAGGCACTGAGATGCTGTAAGAGCTCCTGCATGGTGGCAATGAGGGTGGCACATGGGACCGTAACTGAAGTGGTAGGGCGTCTGGCGCCCGGTACAGGGCTCAGGAATGTTGATGCTTCTTCTCTCTGGTCAGGTGGTCCCAGGAGCCCACCAGGAATGTCTGCCATGCTGCCTCCCATTCGGCCCTTCCCTTTTCCATTTTATCCCCCACCCCAGGCACGCTGACAGCTCAGCATTCTCCTTCCCCACGAACTGCTCTCTCCCTCCCAAGTTCTCCAAAGGCCCTAGCTCACTGCCTCACATAGAGTTAGAACTCCAGAGAAGGCCAAAACCTTATATCAGAACTCTGTCTTGAATGTCCTTAAGGACAGAAGCAGCCAGTCTGTTTCAGGAGCTGGGGGTTTGAGGAATTTGGGAGGAGGCTTGAGTGGTGCTCATTAGGAGCTGAAAGGCCATCCAGAGTGGAGCCCATGGTTCCGTCCTGTCATCTACCAGTGGGCTTGGAAGCCAAGAGGCCAAAAACCATGAGGCCCTGCATGGGAGCCCTTAGGATGAATCCCAAGGGTGACTCTCCTCCCTTCATAGGAAAGGGAGAGGTCTGTTCTTGCTGGGTGTGAGCCAGCTGCACCCACATCTGGCTACTGCTCTGATTTCAGAGGGTCCAGGGGCCCCGAAAGGGCCATTCCGGGCCCTCCGGCCAGTGAGGAAGCCACGCAATCGCCCAGGCCTGTGAGGCTGTAGGTTACCGCTGTCCCTCCCCAAAGGATAAATGGAGCCAGATCTGTTGCTGTTCAGCGTCCTGGGAAGGGGGTGTGGGTTCTCCGGTTCCTTCCTGTGACAGCTGCAGGCGGTGCACAGAGCCCAGGCTGGCTTTCTGCCTTCCTGCAGGCCAAGCCCAACGCGGGGAAATGTTTGTTTTCTCATAAACGTAAAAATGACTTATGTGATTCAAGGGAATACGAAACACCTGTTTGCTTGTGGACTCCCATCTTGCATATTTTTTCCGTTTTTAGGCGTGCGTAGGACTTCCTCCAGAAACTGCTGCTTTCCTGAAAACCCAGGCCAAGTCGGGAC
The DNA here is from genome assembly GCA_004026805.1 of Lasiurus borealis. Taxonomy (NCBI): domain Eukaryota; kingdom Metazoa; phylum Chordata; class Mammalia; order Chiroptera; family Vespertilionidae; genus Lasiurus; species Lasiurus borealis. The sequence goes on from PVJN01040810.1 coordinate 13,733, forward strand.
TTACGTCGTTTTTGATCTGATTTGATTTGTGTATGCATGAGTATATTGTTCTTTCTCTAAAAGGGACCTCCAAATGGAAAAACAAACAAACAAGGAAGCAGTTCGCCCAAAGCTTTGAAAAGATGGTTTCACTCAGATTTAGCAAAGGACTGAAATACAGCCTCACCCACAAATATTTGCCCCTTCAGTGAGCACTACCCAAAGCAGGATATCAAGGGACACTTTCCTACTCCCTGGGAAAGGTCAAAGGTGGGGCACTGGATTTTGACCAGACTTCCCAGCCGTCTTCCTGTGCCGAGAGAGGCCAGCCCCACCTCACACCCACCAGGCCACTGGCTTTCAATGACAAAAAGCTGTTTTTTTTTTTGTCCCGGCAGAACTAGAAAACACATATCTCACCTAGAAAATATGAAGCAAGTCGTCCATGTCTACCCCCCTATTGCTTCTATAGCCAAAGGGAGATTTATGGCTTTCTTTATATTCTATGATCTATTTCCTTTATTTATTTTTTTAAAAAATATTTTTATTGATTTTTTTAGAGAGAGGAAGGGAGAGGGAAAAAGAATTAGAAACATCGATGAGAGAGAAACATTGATCATATGCCTCTTGCATACCTCCCACCGGGGATGTGCCTGCAACCAAGATATATACTCTTGAGTGGAATCAAACACAGGATCCTTCAGTCCACAGGCTGACACTATCCACTGAGCCAAACCAGTTAGAGCTTCCTTTATTTTTTTAAACACTCATTAGAAAAAGGATAAAGCCATGGATGGAGGACCTCAGTATACCACTGATGGCAGGCTTTGCGGTTGACCTGGTGCACAACTTCACCACCTCCTAAGACCAGAGACTGGCTTGGCCAGGGGCTCTTTTCAGAAGATGCCGAAACCCCCTTTATCCCATTCTGTTGGGACCCTGGGGTCAAGGACAAGAGACAGAGGTAGTTCTGAGACAGAAACAGGTGGTACTTGGTAAACATTCCTGGGGAATCAGGATGAACCAGATTCTACTGGGAAGAGCTTGGACACTGGGAATTGTTTGGTTTCTGAGCTTTTCTTTTGGGGACAGGAAGCACAGGGTGTTTTTTTTTGTTTTGTTTTATTTGTTTTTGGCTCCGAATGCATCCAAGGCAGAGAATTTAGAGGTGAAAAAGCTCAAGAGAGACTTATTCTTTGGAAGGTATCATCCTAGAGGTTTTGCTTGGAGGAAAGAATCAGGGATGAGGGCACTCTCTCTGCTCTAAATGATGAAACAACATGTACACCTACCTTGCTGTTTGTTTCACATGCCTGGGTGACACTGTAATTGCAGGAGGTAGAGGGACATGGTAGGGGAGGCTCAGCTGTTGGTGGAACCATAGCACATGCTGGTCCTGTTCCTGGGTGTCCCTTTCCAAATGTCAGCGGCTAGTTTGTGAGCATCACATTTAGTAAGCTCTCCTGATGACCCCATGTAAATTTTTATTTTATTTTTTGGAGAGGCATGGCACAAGATATATGGGCACACAGTTTTTTTTTGTGTTTTTTTTTTTTTTCTGCAGAATGTCCCATCTCTGTAGAAGAAACTGAAATAGATGCTTATTTAGTTTTTTAAAACCTCTCCAGCTCCTGGGAGACTTTTGCCATTTAATTTTTATTATTATCCAGATCATGAAAATGTGTTTCCTAATCCTGTAGCTACAGATACTCCTAATCAGAAAGGGCTTAAACTGATATGTTCCCTGTACGCCGGGAGCATGCAATTTAAGACTAGCAACACGGCATAAACATAGAGAGGTTTGCAGAGAATGCCCGAAGAGCCAGCCGCAGTGGCAGGATGAAGACATGGGCTTTGGCCCTGAGGGAGAGGAAAGGAATCGTGTGGCTCACAGAGGCTGCTAGCTCTTTAGGTGCAAGATAAAACTCCTCACCTGATACATAGTTTGGTCAAATTTATACAGAGAAAATAACTAAGCTAATGTTTTTAGCGTTTTGATGACCACATGGGACTACCTGGCTGGTTGGGCAACTAAACATAATAACTATGAAGGTGACTGATCACAGAATGGCATGGTCTTCGTTGTACAAAGACTTGAAGGAGAAGCCAGCTTTGCAAGTCTCATGCAACATGGCGGGAGGAAGTAGCCCGATGCCCAAGGATGATATTCCAGGTGTGTGGCTTAGAGGAAAAAAGCACCACTCCTGCAGCTCTACCCCGGAGAAGCGAGGGGCATGTAGTAAGCTGGGTGACTGGGAGGCATGTCTGCTTTCCATGGGGAAGTGCGAGGGAAGATTCCAGTCTTCCACGCTCCCATGCCTGAGGTTGCTCATCCTACATCCCTCGGCCGTGCACCTTTGGCTCATTTCACAGGACAAGGGAGCTGATAACGGAGGTGCCAGGCCCTGAGTTTCCTCTCTGCTGGAGCCCAGTGTCCACTTTGCTCCGAGTCCTTGGGAATGTCACTTGCGCTCGGTAGTGTCTATTTCCTTATCAGTAAAAGAAATGAGTTGGACTAGATGTTCCACAGGATTCTTCGCAATTTTCCAACTCTATGCATCAGACTCACTTTTGAATAAGTTTACTTCTGCTCTGGCCAGTAGCTCCGTTGGTTAGAGCACCGTTCCAAAACGCCAAGGTTTCAGATTTGAACTTCCATTGGGGCACATACAAGAAACAACCAGTAAGTGGAACACCAAATCCCTCTTTCTCTCTCTCTCTTCCTTCCTTCTCCCTCTCTCTCGTTTTATCTTGTCCCTTTCTTTGTCTCTCTAAAAATCAATTTAAAAAAAGTATGCTTCTTCAGTTGGGAAAATAGCAACGGTGAACCCCTGAAAAGACAGAGGATCTCTTGTTTATCTCAATTTGTTCTGCATTTGTGAGTGTGGAGGGGAAACCTTGTGAACTAGTACGTAGGAAGAAAGAGAGAGAAGACATCTGCTTGCGGCAAAGGCTGGGGCAGATCTCCTGTGTGGACAGGACTCCTTGTGGACACAGGACTGGCAGGAGGTGGGCCATTAGTGGTGGTTACCCATGTGCTCCTGCAATCTTCCCAGGACAGGGCATCACCCTAGTCCCCACTACATCCCTCCTCAGTACCTCCTTCCAAGGCCTCTGAGCTGCATCGGGCTAGATGCTCCCTGTCCTGCTCCAGGACTGCCTGCTTTATGCCCCTTATACGAGAAGACCTTACTTTTTTCATGGTTATCAGAGTAATATGCAACACTTTAGAAAAATAAGAAGGTACAGAGAGGTATTAAGAAGCAGGAGAATAAAGTCAGCTATAATCCTATCGCCCAGAGCTATTTACATTTAAGTGCATTTTCTTCTAATCTTTTTTTTTTTTTTATCCTTAGCATGAATGCATATATTTTGTAACCTGTGTTTTCTTTTGCTCAACCTCATGGCATGTTTCCATGGCATTAAATGTGTCTGGCTCCACTTCATCTGCCACTACTTCCATAGCTAGCCCTGACCAAGTCGGAACATTCTAACCTCCACTCATTTGCCCACACTGTTTACCTGCCTCGAGTGAAGCCACTCTCCATTCACGTTCAGTCCTGTGACTCCTTAGAGCAGTGGTCACCAACCGGTAGTCAGCAGACCACTGGTGGTCCGTGCGGTCTGAAAGGTTGGTGATTGCTGCCTTAGGGCCCTGTGTCCTCCATGAAGCTTTCCAGGACACCTCAAATGGCTCTCCTAAGTGTCCCTCAATCCCTGACACTGTGCTGTGGACCATGCCTCTGGTCCAAAACGTGCAGTGGTCTGTACACTTAGGTCTCTTGTTATGTAGTTGCCTCTCAGGCAGTGGTGGAATGGGAAATATTTAACAACTAGCTTCCTGGAAAAAATGTGTGTGTGTGTGTGTGTATGTATATATACACACATATAATATATATAGCTATCTATTTTATTAATATAAAATGTATTTCACACAATTTTAAAATAATAATAAAATATCAAATATTATTTATTGTAAACACTATATAGCCAATAGATCTTTGCAGAATGATGTCTGCAATTTTTGCTGAACTTCTGTATTGTTAGCCAACCCCTCATCTCAAATGGCAAACATATAACTCTGACATGAATGTTGGTTGATATTTACATTAAAAAAAAGTAAGACAAATATGACAATGGAGCTGTGTATCATAACTTCATTCATTTAACGATAACATGAGCTAATTCTTTGCTGTATCAGGTAACAGTTTTTGAATCCTAGAAGAATAACCCCTCATTTTTTGGTGCTATTTACAATGGGAACAATTCCAGATGCAATAGTTTTGAGTATAATCTTTATTATTAACATGGCTTTAAGTCTAGACCAGGGTCCAGCAATTTATGGCTTGGCAAATTTGGCTCACCACCTGTGTTCAGAAATAAAGTTTTATTGAAACACGCTATGTCCATTTGTTTATTGTCATTGTCTGTAGCTGCTTTTGTGCTGCTGTGGCAAACTTGAATAATTACAACAGAGATTGCATGACCTACAAAGGGAAAATACTCTCCGGCTCTTTATAGAGAAGTTTTGCTGATCTTTTCTCTACACAGTCAACAAAACAATAAATCAAATCTTTAATTTTATTTATTCATCCATTTATTTATTTACCATGTAAAATAAATTTCCATGTGTGAACACAACCATTATGGCTGCTATTAAGCTACCAGGATGATGTTACTAATGGGAGTTGGGAAGAGATGCACTTTAGTTCATCATTAGATAGTATTTCCACCATAAATGACAATAATCTTAAAAACAGATATACCAGTAAAAAGTAGTAAAATAATTAGGAGCAGAGGAGTTTTGAATGTTTACTACTGTGTTTTTTAACATAATTTATTTTAATTGTAAGTTTTATAACTTAATTTTTAAATAATGGCTGTACTTAACAATCCGCTTGCAAAATCCTTGAAAATTTAACAATGGCTCTGTCAAGGGTGAGGGCTTTGATCTTTGCCGGAGCAGGGAGGGGCGGTGATGGAAGGGCTGGGGGGAATGTGATCCTAGTCCTTCAGGGTGGCTCCCGCTGATCTCCAGGCCTGGGGGAAATTCTGCCCAGGACTCGGGCATGTGAGCATCTCATGCTGGTCATAAGCCTTTACTTGAAGAAAGAAGCCTCTTGTGTTTGGCAGGGGAGCCAACCTCATCTGCTGATTAGAAAATCGCCATGCACTCTGGCCACTATCAAAAGCACAACCACAAGCTTCCACCCACCATGCAAGGAAATGAGTCATTCTGGGCAGAGCCATCAGATGGCCCAGATGGTGCCCTGACCTCGTCTGACCTGGGCTGGGTGTTCTATGGGGCTGGAGCACAGGGTCTGTCAGCCAGCCAGTCTTGAAGCTCAGACCCAGCTTCATGCT
>PVJN01040811.1:0-19072 GCA_004026805.1 Lasiurus borealis
GAGGGCCCAGGCATCCAGGGCCAAAGGGCACGAGCCGCAGCTTCCTGCCAGGGGCTCCGGGAGGCGACGGTAAGAGGCGTCCTGGCTGCACACGCGTGCTCCAAACGCGGTGACATGGACCCAGGAGCCGCCGAGAGGAGGGGTTTCCTGGAGGTCGGAGGGGAATCGCTTTAAAAGAGGAATGAGCAGCTGAGACCGGTGTGGCTCAGTGGATAGAGCGTTGGCCTGCGGACTGGAAGGTCCCAGGTTCCATTCCGATCAAGGACAAGTACCTTGGTTGCGGGCACATTCCCAGTGTGGGGCGTGCAGGAGGCGGCTGATGGATGTCTCTCTCTCATCGATGTTTCTGACTCTCTATCCCTCTTCCTTCCTCTTTGTGAAAAATCAATAAAATATAAGAAAGCAGGTACCACCAAAACCAGTTTGACTCAGTGGATAGAGCATTGGTCTACAGACTGAAGGGTCTCAGGTTTGATTCCAATCAAGGGCATGTACCTTGCTTGCGGGCACATCTCCAGTGTGGGGCGTGCAGGAGGCAGCTGATCGATGTCTCTCTCTCATCGATGTTTCTGACTTTCTATCCCTTTCCCTTCCTCTCTGTGAAAAATCAATAAAATATATTTAAAAAAAAAAAGAAGAAGAAGAATGCACATAACCCACCTGTCTCGGGTGGCCGCGGGCGGGAAGTCTCTGTAGGAGTTGGCCAGGGTCAGGCCATCAGCTGGCACCTCACTGTGCACGAGACTTGGGTGCACACAGCTGCACGCACATGTTCAAGGGCACACGCTGGAGAGGCTGCCGTGGGGGAGGGAGAGAAGAGGGCAGGACGGGGGAGGCGGGGAACACAGGGTCCCAGGGAGGCGTTAGAGAGAGAGCCCGAGCCTGGAGCCCCCCGCCTGCCTCCCCATGAGCACTCCAGGCAGCAAGCGGCACCCATTGAAGAGAAACAGAAAAAGAAGAAGGAGGAGGAGGAGAAAGGAGGAAGCGGTGGGGGAGAAAGGGGGAGGGACAGGCATGTTTGCATAAGGCTGCCCTGCCAGCGGCTGGACGTGCGGGAAGAGCCCAGCGCCCTTTCCCGGCAAGCCCGCAGCCTGACCGCTGCCTGGCCGCTCAGGGGAACCCGACTCAGCGATCAAAGGGCAGCGTAGACACGGCCCAGGCCACAGTTCCCCGGGGAGGACAGGGCACCGGCTGGTGTGGGAGCAACAAACTGGCCCGAAAACCCGACTCCTGCTCTGACTTGAGAGCTACAATGGGACCTCGAGATACGAGTGCCCTAACATACGAGATGTTTGAGATACGAGCCGTCGAGCGAGCGATTTTTGCTTTGAAATACGAGCAACATTTGAGATAGGAGTCATCGCGAGGATTGGCCGGCTGCACACGACCCACCAGTTTACCGCGACTCGAGGTTACGGAACGAATTAAACTCGTATCTCGAGGTACCGCTGTATATTAAACATATAAATAAATAGAACGAGGGGTTGGAAACGTCGGCCCCCGACTTGTCTGGCCACCTCAGCTCCTCCCTCAGGACGAGGTTGAGGAGGGACAGACCCTGGCCCTCAGCGCCCCCAGTGGGATGGCACCAAGTCCCTTTGCCTTGAAGGCCCGGGACATGCTGGGCTGTGCGTGGGCAGCCCGGCCAGGGCGGGTCCCCGCTGTCCGGGCCGGCGTGCCTGCCTCGGACACAATGCGCCCTGTCTTCTCTCGCAGATCTGGGTTAGATAAACCGTCTGCTGTTTTCTTTCTCCTTCTTTTCTCGGAGGTTCGGCAAACCCTGCCCCAGAGAACGCTGCCAGGTCAGTGCGGACCTGGTCTTTTTCAACAAACGGAGCCCGATGTGCTGTCCCCGGGACAAACAGGCCGGGCCGGTTCTCGGCACCGCTCACCCCGGTCAGTATGCGGGGCAGATGCTCACTGCGGGGCACACGGGGCTAGAGGGGAAGGGGGAGGGACATTCGTGGGGGACCCCGGATGGACGTTTGCTGGTGCTTCGAACAGGCCACTCGACCTTCCCGTTCTCCCTCTGTCAATGCCAAGGACTGATAACAGCGCAGGGAGCGTTCCTGGGAGAGTTAGAAGCAAACATTGAGACAGAATCTGCACACAGGTCGGGCGCATGGAGCAAGGCTGGCTACTCACATGTATATCTCATCGAGGAAAGGAAAGGGAGAGAGAGAGAAACATCCATGAGGAGAGAGAATCACTGATGGGCTGCCTCCTGCACGCCCCCCACTGGGGGGATGGAACCCAAAACCTGGCCATGTGCCCGTGACCGGGAATGAAACCGTGACCTCCTGGTTCATAGGTCAATGCTCAACCACTGAGCCACACCGGCCGGGCAAGGCTGGCTATTTTAATACCCATTCATGTGTGTATGTACGTGCCCGGGAGTGCATATGTACGTCTGCAAATACGTAATTTGTCTTTCTTTAAAAATAATATTTGCTTATCAAAGAGACGTTGTAAAGAGGGAATTCAGAAGCCGCACAAAGACGTGCTCCCAGCGATGAGCACTGCTACCGTTTTGAGTGACATAAGGCATTTTTTAGATGCTACATTACATGCATCTTCAGAAGCCGAGGTCATGCTCCTTTCCCCATTTTTGTTGCTTTAAACGACACATTTTTGTGCCTGCAGTGTTCTGCGAGGGCCCGGCTGCCTCCTTTCCCTGGTGGGGACCCCCTGAGAGTCAGGAGAGCAGCCCCCCTCCTTGGGCACTACGCTTATTTCGAGCTCTCCCCACTCGAGAAGTGCAGGTTCTGGACTGAACCCAGGCCTGCCTGAGACCGAAGCAGCAGCCCAGGCAAACTGCCTTACCCATGATGCCCTCCTGCAGGGCTGCAGTTTCAACAGCTGTCCATCATCTCTGCCACCCGTGGCCCCGCCCCCATGTCCCTCCAGAGGCCGCCTGCATGGCCACCGGGGAGCCACACATGCCCACTCCCCTCCCCCCCGGCCTGGCCTGCCCGGATGGAGGGGCAGAGGGGGGAGTTAGGGACAAAGAGGGGGTGGTGGTGGCGAGGGAAGGTGCCAAGTAAACACGGGCGAAAAGAATGCTATTTGTGGAGATTTTTTGTTGTTTTTTTTTTGGTCTTTGCGGGTTTGGCCCAGAGCTTCAAAGCCCGGGTGCAGAAGTTCCTCTCTGTCTGTGTTTGCCCGAGGGGAGCAGGCCAGGGTCCTGTTTCCGAATCCATCTGCGCGCGTCTCCGGACACATGGCGAGGGCGGGGAAGGCCTCAAGGTCCAGGCAGGATGTGGGCTGGACGGAGCGCCCGCTGCCCTGCAGGGGACTGTCCTGAAATGACTCTCCCTGGTCCAGGTGCCGGTGGAGGTCCAAGCACCCAACCTTCCCGGGAGCTGCCTCCTCCAGGGCCCCCCGCCCAGCGGCCAGGGGGCGGGCCCCACACAGAAACCTGACCATTGCCCGCCCTTCCGTGCCTTCCTCTTTGCCCCCGAAGTGTGACTGAATTCCTGAAGCCTTGGGCCGACTCCCCCGAATGTCCTGTCTCCTCACCCCGGGAACCCCCCCTAACTTCTAGAACCCTCTGTCTCTCCTGTCCGTCTTCTCCTCTGGACCTGGCTCCTCCTGGCCTCTTGGCCTGTAAGACACAACCCTGACCTGATCTCCTTTCACGAGCCCCTCCACCCGGCTGCATGCCCTCCCCCCCCCCCTCATGTACTAATCAGGATGGGCGGTGGGGTCGGGCAGTCTGGTTCCCATCCTGGTCCGGCCACTATGTATCGGCGTGGTACGTGGCCAGTGTGACTCAACCCCTCTGAGCCTCACTTTTCATAAATTAAAACGGGGCCAATCAATGCACCTACCACAGGGGGTTGCGATGAAGGTTAAGGGGAGCCATTGCCTGCGAGTCCCTCAGAACAGTGCCCGGGCACCTAGCAAGTGTTCCATGAGTGTGAGAATATTCTCGACCCCGGGCATCCCCTCCTTTGGGAGGTCATAAACGGTTGGGAGTTCTTGGCTGACCTTCTAGTAAAAGGTCACGTCTGTTTCTCTGCCCCTGGAATCTGGCCTGGCCTGACTCCATGTTGACCAAAAGCATGCAGGAGGCATCACTGGGTGGGGTCTCACCGTGAAAAGGATGGGAAGTCTCCTCCCGGCAGCCAACGGGAAAGGCCCTGAGACCCGGCAGAGAGGCAGAGGTGCCCGCCCCAGCCCACCTCCCACCGTCCCAGCCAAGGTGCCATCCCAAGACGGCCGTCCTGAAAGCAAGTGCTCCGGCCACAGCTGTTCCACCTGATGCCCTGTGGATGGGAGATGAACCGCTCTGCTGAGCCCTTCCCAGGTTCCGAAGCCATGGAACTGTGAGGACAATAAAACGTTTGTCCCCAGGCACTGACTATGGGGTGGTCTGTGATGCAACAGACGCCCGAAATGCCTCCTCTAGGAAGCTTCTGGGGTTTTTCAAATTCCAGATTTCTGTTCTCACCATTAGTCACCTCCTGTCACCGTGGCGTTTCTATTCCCTGTTCTGCAACTTGTCCCTGGATGGACTCCAACTTGGGCCTCAGCTCTTTCCTCCACACACACACACTCACACACACACACACACACACACACACACACACACACACGGCCTCTGTATTGGTAAACGCACCAGGAGGCTTGAAGGGTTTGCAAGGAAGCTCACTCACAGTAATACAAACAACTTCAAATGCAACGGGATTCTACTCCTCCCTCCTCTTACCCGGGCACCAGCCTCTCCATCACGTGGCTCGGCCTCTTTCTTCTCCGCTCCCCGTGATTCTAAATCCATCTTTATTCCCCACACTTCTTGGTCCCTTGTCTCTTATTCATTTATGCCCTCGGGGTTCCAACAGCAACTCACGCTGCTGGCCAGAGTCACTTCCTAAACAAACATGTGAGTGGGCTGCCCCCTTCCCGGAGACATGGCTCAGACCATCGTCTCCAACAAGGCCCACCCCCTCCTCGCACAGAACCCTTTACCTGCCTTTTGTAACCCCCCAATACCACACATCCTATCCACGTTTATTATTGTCTCTCTCCCCCTCAGACTGCACTGGAGAAGTCCAGGAACTTTGTAATCTTTTTTTCTTTTTTATTAAACATATTTTTATTGATTTTTTACAAAGAGGAAAGGAGAGGAATAGAGAATCAGAAACATCGATGAGAGAGAAAGACCGATCAGCCGCCTCCTGTACACCCCCTACTGGGGAGTGTACAACCAAGGTGCCTGCAACCAAGGTACTTGCCCTTGACCGGAATCGAACCCGGGACCTTTCAGTCCACAGGCCGATGCTCTATCCACTGAGCAAAACCGGCCTCTATGAAATCCACAAAGACCAGAGAGTGTGGCCACATCACAGGGATTCAATGTATATTCTTGGCACTGAGGAATACATACATGCTTTGAAGCGACTATTTTGCCAAATATGAGAACCTTTCAAAAACTTATTCTGCGCTGAAACCGGTTTGGCTCAGGGGATAGAGCGTCGGCCTGTGGACTGAAAGGTCCCAGGTTTGATTCCGGTCAAGGGCATGTATCCTGGTTGCGGGCACATCCCCAGTAGGGGGTTTGCAGGAGGCGGCTGATCGATGTCTCTCTCTCTCTCTCTCTCTCTCTCTCTCTCTCATCGATGTTTCTGACTCTCTATCCCTCTCCCTTCCTCTCTGTAAAAAAATCAATAAAATATATACATATAAAAACTTACTCTGCTACATAAGGAACGATCCGGGGCCCAGTGGTGGCGAGAACTTGGATGTCCACAGGCTGGGTCTAGAGGCTCCATCAGGATGGACACGGTCGGGCCGGGATCAGAACTCCAGCAGTCCCCTCCCGCCACCCCTTCCCCACCTCTGCCCCAAGCCCACCATGGCGAGCTCGCCTTCCTCTGCCTCCCTTCGCCCTCCTCCTTCCAGGCACCTACCCGGGGCCGGGCCCGAGTTGGCTGACAGTGCGTCAAAGCTCTCGGCCTCCTGGCGTTTGCCTCCTGCAGGGAGACCCAGGACCGTGGGCCACTGCCCGGCTCTGGGAGAGGGAAGCCCGTCGGTGACTCATCGGTCCTGCTGGCTCCCGAGGTCTCATGAACGATGACGTCATTCCCAGAGCTGAGCCGGACTAGATGCGGGGCAGCCTCGGAGGCACACAAGCACCGAGAGTTTGGTTTGGGAGGCAATTCACGCCCCCCTCCTCCCTGGCAGGACCCCCCCGCTGCCTGCCCTGACATCAGAGCTTCCCTTGGTTCTACTTCTACTCATGGGCAGGTCCTCCTCCATCACCTCTTCCTCTGGTCCCGAGGCCTCTCCCACATAAAGTCCCGCAGGCTCGGCTTGCTCACCTCCATTCTGCACACCTGTGGCTGATGTGAACGGACGCTGGGGTGTATGGGAAAGAAGGTGAAAGGTGCCCAGCTGGCGTCGCTCAGCAGCTGAGCATCAACCTACAAGCCAGGAGGTCATGATCCCCAGTGCGGGGCGTGCAGGAGGCAGCCAACCAATGGCTCTCTCTCATCTCGGATCCTTCTCTCTCTCCTTTCATCTCTGAAATCAATAAAAACCTGTTTTAAAAAACCCTAAAAAAAAAACGTGGTTATAAAATCCTCCAGAACCTGAAGACCGAGGTCCCATTGTCTCAGGCGGGTGGAGTGGGCGGAGGGGGAGGGAGGAAGTGGCTCTCAGGCCTGGCACGGGGACCACTGGAGAGGACACGGTGTCCAAGTTGGCTCTGCACCCTGGGGGCCGGCCAGGGACCGGGGCCAGCCACATCCCTCCGTGGCCAAAGACGACCGGGAGCCACGGAGGGAACTCTTTCTTGACAAAATCCTCACGTGTCTGGGTATTTTGTTTGGAAGTAACGGAGCTGGCTTTTGAACTCTTCAACGGTCTCTTCTTCGTTTCACGTGCGAGCTTGTACGCTCCAACGCTATTTTATTTATCTTTTAAAAAAGAGCTTTTAGCCGAAACCGGTTTGGCTCAGTGGAGAGAGTATCAGGCTGGGGACTGAAAGATCCCAGGTTCGATTCCGGCCAAGGGCATGTATCCTGGTTGTGGGCACATCCCCAGTGTGGGGTGTGCAGGAGGCAACTGATCCATGTCTCTCTATCATTGATGTTTCTGACTTTCTACCCCTCTCCCTTCCTCTCTGTAAAAAATCAATAAAATATATTTAAAAATAAAAAAGAATTCGCAGATTCTGTGCACCTGACATAGCCACACGCAGAGGCGCAGGCCAGAAGGAGACACGGCTGGGGAGATCGGACGGCCATTTCTGGGACGGGTGGTGGGCCAGCGGGTACTTTTTCATTCCTTATTTCTGTGATTTTCATGTTTCAAAAAGAGCCCACAACACAAGTGGGAGTTTCCCCGCGATGTGGACAACTGAAAAGTCAGGAACGCTTTCCCAGGAGGAAGAGGGGCCCCAGCGAAACCGGGGTTCTTGGAGACTCAGGATCCTTGTCTCTGTTGTCGAGGACATTTCTGGACCAGGATGGAGTTCTCGTGTGTTGGGAGTTCACACCCGCCTTCACACACCCACACCTGTCTTCTCAGAGCCCGCCTACCACCCCGCACCAAGGAACCGCTTCGACGGGGTGTTCCAGTCTTCTCCAGAGACTTCCAGGGGTCACAGGGCAGGGCAGCCAGCAAGGACAGGAGCATGTGCTCAGCATCGGATGCCCCATCTCTCGCTGCTGTCGGGGTTCAGCAGGGAGCCGGGTGGGGCCAGGCCTCGGGCCACTGGGCTCTGACACCCCGATGTACACAGACCACGTTCTGGAGCCAGCATGGGCCTCCGACGGGCGTCACCGGGGACACGTGGGGGACGCGCCCATCCAATGCTCATCGGTGCCAGGGCTGCGGTGGAAGGTCTCCGCAGGCAGTGCGGCTGGTAGGACAGCCGGAAGGCGACGGCAGGGCAGGGATGGCCAGCAGGACCGGCGGGGTGCGGAGGTCAGTCATTCCAGGACCCCCGGGTGAGGAGGGGAGATCTTTGAACACAGGCCAGCAGGCCCGAGGGCTGGCAGGAGGAGGGGCCGGGCGATGGGTGAGATAGAGGTGTCCGGGGCCCCTCCGACCCGTTGGGAGGGGACCGGGGTCCTCGGAGGCACAGCTGCTGGGGGAGGGGGACGAGCTGACCGGTGTGAGGCTCGGTGCCCTGGCAGCCCACGGGCTTTGGGGCTGAGTCAGGGCTGGCGGCCCCCGTGGTGTTTTCCACCGGCCTGTGGGCGGGGCCAGAGCTGCAGAGGAAACCACTGGGCCAGGCGCCCGAGAGACCTCAACCATATACCACGTCTCCCCCCAACCCCCTTCTAGGCAGCTCTCCACACTGCCTCCCACCGCACTGTGGCCACACATGCACACACACACACAGCCTCCAACCGCAGCACGTGGTATACACACATGTGCGCACACACACACACACACACACACACAACCTCCAACCACAGCACGTTGTATCCACTCACGTGCACACACACACACAGCCTCCAGCCCACACTGTGGCCACACACACACACACACACACACACACACACACAAACATAGCCTCCGACCGCAGCACGTGGCATACACACATGTGCACACACACACACACACACACACACACAAAACCTCCAACCACAGCATGTTGTATCCACACATGTGCACACACATACAACCTCCAACCACAGCATGTTGTGTCCACACATGTGCACACACACACACACACAAAACCTCCAACCACAGCATGTTGTATCCACACATGTGCACACACATACACACACACACAACCTCCAACCACAGCACGTTGTATCCACACACTTGCACACACATGCACACACACACAACTTCCAACTATAGCACGTTGTATCCACACACATGTGCATACATACACACAACCTCCAACCACAGCACCTTGTATCCATACACGTGTACACACACACACACACATGCACACACACAAACTCTAACCACAGCACGTTGTATCCACACATGCGCACACACACAAACAGATACACACACATACACATACACAGACACACACCTCCAAACCCTACGTATGAGTACACTCCTCACCCCACACACAGGAAGAGCGAGGCTCACTCGCTCACCACCCTGTGCTTGTGGAAAAGGAAGACCCGTGACCGGGGGCCCCAGGACCCAGCACCTGGCGTGGTGAGTAGAGTGGGTGCCGGTCGGAAAGTGGGCGTCGGCTGAAGACTCCCGGGAGACCCCGGGGATCAGCTCTGTGATGCTGGACAAGGCGCTCGCCCTCCTCACCTTCCCAGCTGTGAAATGGACAGTAACCGTGCTCTGGCCATGCAGCTGCGTGAGCCAATCCACGCCGTGAGCCAATTCATGACGAGGCAGCACTGGCTCCACGGCCCCTGACAGACCGTGCCATGCCGCTGGCCGGGGCCACTGACACCCTCCCAGGGTCCCACCGGCCCTGCAGGGGTCCCTGATGGCAGGCGGCCGGCCTTCGTCTGGCCGAGCCTCAGTTTCCATCTGAAAATGGCAGAGGGACCGGCCATCCCAGATGTCCCTTCCCGCTCTGACATCCCCAGGACTTCGGTCCCGCATAAGCCCGTGTCTGGGGGGCGGGGGAGGGCGCTGTCCGTGCTCCCAGTGAGGAGCGTCCGGCAAAGCAGAAACGGGAGTTGCACCCAGTTCGCATTGCACTTGTGACTGTCTCCCTCTGTGGACGAGGCAAAGGGTGAGAACGCGGCAGGGTGAACCTCTGGACGTTTAAAAAGTCAAATGTCTGTCCGCGCAAGCCGCCTACTTCTCCTTTGCGATCAGAGCAGCAGAGAGGCGCTCGGACCTCCGAGGAAAACCGACGGTGAGACTTCACCGGGTGAGCAGTGTGCGGCGGTGGGGTGCTGTGGGAGGCCCCCAGGGTAAACTGCACTGTGTTTGGCCTTACGGAGGTCATCAGAGTAACCCCCCACCCACAATGCAAGATTTGGGGCTGCAGTGATACTAGAGCCATACTGGTGCTGGTACTGAGTTCAGTACCAACGTACTAATGGTAGTCCTGGTACTAGACTCAGTGCCTGAGTGCTAATGCTAGCGCCAGTACTAGAGTAATGAGTAATATGAGTGTTAGTACTAGTAGTAGATTCAGTACTAGAGTAATAATGCTAGTGCCAGTACTAGACTCAGTGCCTCTGTGATAATGCTAGTGCCAGCACTGGAGTAATAAGTAATATGAGTGTTAGTCCAAGTAGTAGGTTCAGTACTAGAGCAATAATGCTAGTGCCAATACTAGACTCAGTGCATGGGTACTAATGCTAGCTCCAGTACTAGAGTAATGAGTAATAAGAGTGTCAGTACAAGTAGTAGATTCAGTACTAGAGCAATAATGCTAGTGCCAGTACTAGACTCAGTGCCTGAGTGCTAATGCTAGTGCCAGTACTAGAGTAATAAGTAATATGAGGGTTAGTCCAAGTAGTAGATTCAGTACTAGAGCAATAATGCTAGTGCTAGTACTAGACTCAGTGCCTGAGTGCTAATGCTAGTGCCAGCACTAGAGTAATAAGTAATAAGAGTGTCAGTACAAGTAGTAGGTTCAGTACTAGAGCAATAATGCTAGTGACAGTACTAGACTCAGTGCCTGGGTGATAATGCTAGTGCCAGTACTAGACTTGGTGCCTGGGTGATAATGCTAGTGCCAGTACTAGACTTGGTGCCTGGGTGATAATGCTAGTGCCAGTACTAGACTCAGTGCCTGAGTGCTAATGCTAGCACCAATACTAGACTCGGGGCCTAGGTACTAATGCTAGCTTCAGTACTAGAGTAATGAGTAATATGAATGTTAGTACTAATTTTAGATTCAGTACTAGAGCAATAATGCTAGTGCCAGTACTAGACTCAGTGCCGGGGTGATAATGCTAGCTAGCACCAGTAATGGAGTAATGAGTAATACGAGTGTTAGTACTAGTAGTAGAATCAGTACTAGAACAGTAATGCCAGTACTAGACTCAGTGCCTGAGTGCTAATGCTACTGCCAATACTAGACTCAGGGCCTGGGTACTAATGCTAGCTCTAGTACTAGAGTAATGAGTAATATGAATGTTAGTACTAGTTGTAGATTCAGTACTAGAGCAATAATGCTAGTGCCAGTACTAGACTCAGTGCTGGGGTGATAATGCTAGCTAGCACCAGTATTGGAGTAATGAGTAATACGAGTGTTAGTACTAGTAGTAGAATCAGTACTAGAACAGTAATGCCAGTACTAGACTCAGTGCCTGGGTGCTAATGCTACTGCCAGCATTAGAGTAATGAGTAATACGAGTGTTAGTACTAGTGGTAGAATCAGTACCAGAACAGTAATGCCAGTGCCAGAACTGGTACTAGGTTCTGTACTACTTACAATGCACTGTGACTAAAAATTACCCAAAGAGCAGTTAATGCCCGGGAAGTGGGCACCTTGGGTTGAACAGCTTTCCAAAAGGTGAGCCACCCAACAGCACGCAGCCTGGGGCCGCCTCCGTTAGACGCCAGCACAGCTCTGTGCTCGGGAACGAGCTCCCACATCGCAGGGAAGCGCAGACTCCAAGCGCTGCCAGGGCCTGCGGGTCGAAGGTTTGGGGTATTTGCTGCCTCTGCTCCTGGCGGGCCTCCCTCCGGCACGGGGGCCCGGCCTCTGTAATCCCAGCAGCAGTGGGGAGAAGGCTGGGGGGAGGGAGGCGACCAGAGGCCCCGGGAGGTTGGAGCCCACGGTGGCCCGGCGGCCGCTCGCTAAGCGCTCACACATGTTAGAGCTATTTGGGGCCGTGGCGTCACCGGCGAGCCAGCTGTGCCTGTGGTTATGAGGTCATCTGCCGTCTGGCCGGGCGGCTCTGTGGCCAGGCAGTCACCGGGGAGGATGTGTCCTTGGAGACTCTCCTGTTCCCCCCCAGGGAGCTGTCTGGCCTGGCCCGGGTCCCCAGCGATGAGCCAGGGTAGCTGAGAAGCCAGGGCTGCACTGGGCAGTGGGCAGGGCCTGGAGGCATGGGGGCTGGGCAGGCCTGAGGCCTGTGCTCTCCTGGGCTGGAGTGCCCGGCCCTCCATTCCTGCCCCGCCTGCTGGCCTGCTGCCCCTGGACCACCGAGGGGCCCCTGCCCTGTTTCCCTGAAAGTCAGACATCCCCCGAAAATAAGACTTCCCATGTTGCCTCTCGCTGTCAGAGAAGGCATCCCCCCAAAAATAAGACCTCCCCTGATCATCAGGCCTCCCCCAAACATCAGGCCTCCCTGGAATAGAAGGCCCCCGAAGCTACCGTCAGGCGCCTGACTCCTGATTTAAAGAGACCTCGCCCTGCCTGAACAGCTCCGGCTGCGCTGTGGCCCATCCGTGAGCTGGTTTGTGATGACAACAACTACCGTACCGTAGACAGGTCATACTTTTTTTTGTTATTCAATAATAAATGTGTACCGACTTCTTCTTCTTCATAGAAAAATAAGACATCCCCTGAAAATAATACCTGGCACATCTTTGGGAGCAAAAATCAATATAAGACACTGTCTTATTTTCGGGGAAACAGGGTAGCAGAACTGTGTGGACTGGACTCAGCTGGAGATGGTCAAGGTCAGCTCTGACTGGTCCCCAGCGCCCCCTGCAGGCAGACCCTAACCTTGCCCCATGATGGGCCCTCTGCCAACAACCGCTCCTGTGGCCCCTGCGAGCTTCACATCAGCCTGTCCTTCCAGAGCTGCTTGAACGTCCCCTCGTCCTCGGGCCTCTCCCTCGCGGCCTCTGACCTCCCTCCCTGCACCTCCACGAGAGAATCCTTCTTCCACGGAGGCTGGACTCCGAGGTCTGCGCTCCAGGGACCCCCAGACCCCCAGGTGGTCACTTCTGCCACCTGCCCCCCTCTCCCGCCAGAGGGCAGGGCTCTCATCCCTCCCAGCCCCCAGCACAGAGCCTGGCGCCCAGAGGATGCTGGGTAACCACTGACGGGCGGGAACAGCAGGCGGGGATGCAGAACTCAGTCCGATGCGTACAATGAGAGCCCGAGACCTCAGCTCCGAGTCTCCCCAGGGCGGACTTGAAGGCACACAGCACAGTCACCGCTGTTGCACTGCATGGGGCACTTTATTGGAAGCCAGGGCTATTCCAGAGGGCAGGGAGCCCAGGGGGGCAGCTTGGAGGGGGGAAGGGGCAGGAGGGGGTGGAGGGGAGTCTCCAGGTTGGTCACTTGCTGTAGCTCTTGGAGCCTGGATCGGGGACGCCCGGGAGGTCCTCTCTCAGGCCGGGGCCAGCCGGTTGCTCCTCCTCTTCACTCCCTGCCGACAGCCCTTCCTTGGCTTCGTCTGAAACATGAGGGCAAGGCTGGTCCGATCCTCATCCGACAACTTCTCCTCCCTCCCTCGTGCTGTCTGACCCGGAGAGAGCCAGGCTCTGAGCGGCATTCCCTACAGTGCCCAGCAGGGGGCCCTGTTTAGATCGCCTCGGAGGGGGGACATGGACGGGCAGGCAGGACTTGGGGGCATCACCCACCGAGAGCCTCTGGGTCTTAGAAGGTAAGAGCGGGACGGAGAGTCTAGACCATGGTGGGCGAGGTCACGTCCCTGCTGAACACTCCACTGTCATTGGTCTCCCCGAGAAGACCTGCCATCATTCTGCAGAGCTCAGCCCAGTACCACCTGCCCTGGGAGGCCTCCCCGAGCTCCCAGCATGCACCAGGAAGCTGAAGGACTTCCCCTGGGTTACATCACTCCCAGAAGCCCTTTATGGCATCGCATTTATCTCGGTATCCTTAGTTCCCTTATTATGGATCCTCTGATTGTCTCCGTAACATCTCTTCAACAGGAAGTCCTCCTCAACAGGAAGTCCTCCTCAACAGGAAGTCCTCCTCAACAGGAAGTCCTCCTCAACAGGAAGTCCATTTCAACAGGAAGAGGAAGAAAGCCCGCCCCTATCCTGGCTGGAACTCACTCTCCAAGGTGTTTGATGGTCTTCTGAGGGCCACGAGGCCGAGGTGCCAGGTCCCACCTCCTCTCCCCCTTCAACTGTCCCACAGCCCTCCCAGCCAACCCCCTCTCGGTGTCTCTCTCTCTCACGTCCCTCTCCTGCCCCCACAGAGAGGAAGCCTTGGCAGAGAGGAACCCCCCCCCCCACTTCTGCGCTTTCACGGGGACAGAGGTGCTGATGCCCCCCCAGCACCCATTGGCTCCCAGGGGCTCAGACAGGCCTAAGGGTGCACACCGTGTGCGTGCGCATAGTAGGTGCTTCGGATCCCCCTGGCCCGCCCTCCCCCGGGCCCGCACCTGTTCCAGGCTCCCCACCTGCAGGCGCCTTCAGGGACCGGATGTACTTGGACCAGAAGGAGCAGTCGGCCCTTTTCAGGCCCCGCCGGTTGGGGAGCGGGGCGCTGAGCTCCTTGTAGCTCTCCCCGTTGGTGGCGCCGGGGGTGAAGTCGGGCCAGGGGGCAGCGAACTCGGGTCCTTTCCGCGAGAACTCGTGAGGGTAGTTGGGGTTCCTGGGGGGAAACGAGAGGCAGGACGCACGCATAAGGGAAGCTCTCCTTCCTTTCACCACGTGGCATCACTTCCGCCCGCCCCTGGCCTCGGAGGACCCACCCCCTCCCTCATCCTTAGGCGTCCGAGCGGCCTGCACGGCTGCACCCCAAATGCTTAAAGGCGGGGAGGGCCCAACCCCATCCAGGCCGTTTCTAGGGGAGGCAGAGGTGAGCGCAGGACCCAGCTGTTCTGGGGGCACGGCCGTTCTGGGGGTCTGGCCACTCAGGAGGCCGCGCGCCCCTCTCCATGCCGGTGTCCTTTGATGGGGACACCGTCGCTAGTCTCTGGGGTGCCTTGCTGGTCCCCGGCCTGAAGGGAGGGGCCCCAGAGCCAGCAGATGGGTCTGCCACGTGGTGAGGTCCACCGTGAGGCCCCTGGGTTTGGAGGGGCGGGCGGGGTGCTCGGCGAGGACCCCCGCCCACTCACCCGGACCGGATGAAGTTGGAGAGGAACTGCATGACTTTGAGCGCCGTGCTTTGCTCCTCCGGGGTGAACTGCCCGCCGTAGGAAGGGTGGAAGGGCAGCCCGAGGGCGTACCGGGCGTCGGCCAGCAGGTCCAGGCTGCGGGGACACGGGGAGGCGGGGAAGCGGGCGTTAAAGGGACAGGGCGCTGCTGGACGAGACCAAGGAGCCCCAGCGGAATTCCTCCGGCACGAGGACAGGTCTCCTGTGACGTTTAGGCTGCCTCGACGGAGCTGATGCAGCCGATGGGCCTTCTGTCCATGCCCCGGCCTAGCCATGGGCCATGACCGGAAGGCCATTCCTTAGTGCCCAGCGGCCACCATCTCCGGTCCCTTTCCTCTGTCCTCAAAGCCAGCAACAGGGAGCCCGAGGGTGAGGAGGAGGGGCGTTTGGGGCTGAGACTCAGGGCGTGTGATGGCGTGGCATGGCGTGGCAGGGGCTCTGTGCTTCTTGTGGAGAAGGGGACAGGGAGGCGAGACTGGGTGGCGCCGAGGCAGTGAGAGAGCTGTTATGACTATGACGGGGAACTCAGCCCCCTGACCCGCTGGGCCTCTGGATTGCGGGGAGAAGTGTATCACGCTACAAAGGGAGACTGGGATGTTCCTGGCCCGGGAAAACCCAAAGCTTCGGAACCACAGAGGCCCTGGTTCCCTCGGGTCCTGAAGTCCTGCAGGCTCCGGCTCTGTGGATGGCATGAGAGCCGAGGTCAGAGACGCCGAGGGCCGAGTCTAAAAGGGGATGGGGCCGAAACCGGTTTGGCTCAGTGGATAGAACGTCAGCCTATGGACCAAAAGGTCCCACGTTTGATTCCGGTCAAGGGCATGTACCTCGGTTGCGGACACATCCCCAGTCAGGGGTGTGCAGGAGGCGGCTGATTGATGTCTCTCTCTCATCGATGTTTCTAACTCTCTTATCCCTCTCCCTTCCTCTCTGTAAAAAATCAATAAAATATATTAAAAAAAACACACAAATACATAAAAGGGGGTGGGTTGTCGGCCGTTTCTAAGCGGCCATCGCAAGCTGCCTGTCCGTGAGGACCGGCCCTGGGTGTGGCAGAGGTAAGGTCCCACGTGGCAGGTCCCACGTGGCAGGTCCCAGCCGTCCAGCCAAGACAGAGGCTGGCTTTTGACCTGCCGATGCCTGGTACCCCCACCAAGTTCCTTTCCCTGCAGGCCGGTCCCCCCACAAATACCCTCTCCTGTGGTCCATCTGCCCTCCCCTGCAGATGCCCCCGCCTTAGCTCTCGGCCCTCCCACCACCTAGATTATGCTGGCACCGGTTGGTGGGGAGGCCCAGCCCGCACCCAGCCAGTGCAAGGCCCCAGGGCCACCCTTCAGAGCCGACACAGTCTGTGCACCAGCTCCGGCTGGAGCTCCGCTCCCCGCCCGAGGGGACCCCCCTTTGCGGACATGAGGGCTCCTTAGGCAACACAGAGGCTGAGACGTGTCATGGAAGGAATGCACTTGACCTTGGCCGACAGTGACCTGAGCCGGGAGGAGAAAGGGGGTGGGCGGGCTCTTTCTGGCACCACGGAGGTGGCTCTTCCAAGGGTGAGGGGTTCCAGAGGCGGGTGCTGTGGAAGGCCCGGCGCCCGGCCCTTCTGGCTGGACGGATTGGAGAGCCTGTCCTTCCGGAGATTTCTGTCCCTGATGCTCTGTCCGTGGGAGGGAGTGTGTTGACCTCATCCCCATAAACTGTCCTCCCCCCTTTATCTCTCGCCGGCATCTCTGGCAGGCGCCTCTGGAGGGGCGGGGGAAGCAGAGGAGGGAAAACCCGTGGCTTCCCACGCTGCTATTCGAGGGCTGAGGCTGGGACCGCTCTCTCGCTCTCAGAGGCCTCAGAGAGGCTTCTCTGGACACACGTTTAACTCACACCGGCCCACGTTCTGCCCCAAAGGGCTCATCGCACAATTCTTCAAACAGCTAGCTCCTGCCCGAGCCACTGGGGCTCAGTGGACAGAGCGTCGGTCCTCCAACCGCAGGTTCCCGGGTTCGAGTCCGCTCCCAGGTACATTATACCTTGGTTGGAGGTTCGATCCGAAGCCCTGCTCAGGGCACGGCGTGCGGGAGGCAGCCAATGTATGTGTCTCTCTCACATCGATGTCTCTCTCTCTCTGTGTCTCCCGCTCTCCCTTCCACTCTGTCTGAAAATCTATAGGAAAAATATCCTCGGGTGAGGATGAACAAAAAAACAAACTTTTCGCCGAGACCAGTGTGGCTCAGTGGATAGAGCGTCGGCTTGCGGACTGAAAGGTCCCAGGTTCGATTCCGGTCAGGGGCATGTACCTTGCTTGCGAGCACATCTCCACTGTGGGGCGTGCAGGAGGCAGCTGATAGATGTCTCTCTCTCTCTCATCCATGTTTCTGACTTTCTATCCCTCTCCCTTCCTCTCTGTAAAAAAACAATAAAATATATTTTTAAAAAAATGGAATGGGTGCGGCATCGACCTGTGTTACCCACCTACTACGGGTCCCCCTATTAAGTGGATTTTCTGATGAACTACCTGACCATCACAGGGGAAAAGCGAGTTTCTAGTCCACATTCTATTTTTTTTTTTTAAAGTTGGTTTCTAGAGAGCTGTGTTTCAAACGTAAAAGAAAAGACCAGTGGGCATTCTGCACACCGTGCCTTCTTAAAAATCGCCAATGCCTTCCCACCATACTCAGATGCCAGACTGCCTGCTGGCCTGCCACTCTTTACCAACTCCTACTCGATCTGCAAGACCCTCCATATTTTGCCCCCCTCAATCTCCAACCACTTTGCATCTCGGCCATAAACCCCAGTTCCTGGCCTCCGTCCCATCCTCCAACAGGCCAAGCCTTTCCCCTTCTTCCTCCTCCCCAGAGCAGTTAGTTATCCGGGTGTTTGCTGCTTGTTTCTCTCTCTCTCTCTCTCTCTCTTTCTCTCTCTTTCTCTGTGTGTGTGTGTGTGTGTGTGTGTGTGTGTGTGGTCTGTTCTCTGCCCCCTGTCCCTGGGCACTCCACCCCCCTGCCTCTGACGCCAGTGCCAGGGCCCAGAGGCTGACCGACCGGCCGCTCCATTGCTGGGGTCTGGAGCAGGGTCTGGGGCACAGAACGCAGAAGGTCACCGTTCCCTGAATCGGGGCGGAAGAGGATGCACACCACACAGCTGCTCTGCGGCGCGAAACCCGGGTGGTCGGTTCCAGAGAGCGACTCCCTGGGAAGTCATCGCCTTATCGACACGGGACGCGGGGCCAGAGAGCTGTGTGGCCCCGAGTCAGGAATCCAGCCCCTTCCCGCTGCTTCCCTGCGGCCGGCTGATTCCAAGGAGCTCCCAGCACAGCCCACGGGGAAGATAACGTCTGGCGTGCGGCCGGCGGAAGCCTCCGGAAGGCGCGGAGCCGTCTAGAATGCGGTTGTACGGCCTGTCTTTCCGCCCGGAATTTACGGCTTTGTTTTCCAGGGGCTGAGACGGCTTAGAAAGAAGGAACATTGCTGGGTCTTTAGTCATTCCAAGTTGGGTTTTTTTCCTTCCTCTCCTCAAGAATAAGAAGAAGAAGGAAATTTTTCGTTACTGGTTATTTTCCTAAAGAGAAAAATATTCTTTAGGAAAATAACCATGAACGCACAGCTGCGAGGTCCCAGGGGTTGAATGCCCACGGCCTCCAACCTTCAGCCTGGGAGGCAGGGGTCCCTGTACCCATTTCCTAGGTAAGGATGTTGAGGTACTGGGAATCGGCTCAAAGGAAGAGGACTCCCCAGTGGAAAAGATGGAATGAACCTTAAAAATAAAAAAATGTTCTTCCACTGTCTTGAGCCACTTCTCCCCAAAATTAAAGCGTGGCCCCACTTCCTGTACGGAGCCTGGGTAGATTTTTTTAATCCCAAGAGCCCTACCCATTGGGAAAAAAAAAAAAAAGTCAGGTCCTTCCTCACCGAGTCCGTCCCTCGCTCTCAGGACAGACCTCCCCCCTGTAACGCCAGCGAGCCGCCCCCCACCCCGGGCGCCGCGGGCCTGCGATGCATTAACGCGGGTCCGGAAGGAGGCGGTGATTTACTGCGTGTTGTTCGGCGGCCGTGCCAGGAAGGAGGCTCATGTGCGCTCCCGGAGCAGGCGCGGGACAGATGGCTGAACACGTACGGCGCCCGCATCTATTTTCGGCCCGTGGGTCTGAGCCAGGAGCA
>PVJN01040812.1:0-18944 GCA_004026805.1 Lasiurus borealis
GACTGGTCACCAGTACAGACAATTCTTCTGGAAAAAGGAGGCCTTCAAGATGCAGAAGACGAAAGAGCGTGACAGTGAAAGTGCACCTGGCTTCACGATTCACACGAGAGCAGACATCACCGCATCCTGTGCTCCTCTCCCTGAGACAGTGGCTCCGAGGACCGGGACGCGTGGCAAACGGGACACTGTGACTGCACGCAAGTCCGGCCGCGTCAGGCCCTTTGGAACTGCTCCCGCAGCCCTACAACCCCAAACCCAGGACCCCGTGACAAGGCAAGGCTGGTGACCTGTGCTTCCTGCCCCA
Source organism: Lasiurus borealis (assembly GCA_004026805.1). Lineage (NCBI taxonomy): Eukaryota > Metazoa > Chordata > Mammalia > Chiroptera > Vespertilionidae > Lasiurus > Lasiurus borealis. The sequence continues at coordinate 305 of PVJN01040812.1, forward strand.
GGACCACCGTCTGCACTGCAGGGCCTTCCTCTGCACAGCTGGGCGCTCAGCCTGCCGCCCATGCCCACCACCACGTCCCCAGGGCTCCGCACACGCCTGGCACAGAGGAAGCTTCATCACATACACGTTCGAAAGCACAGAGGCACACGTACCAACACGGCCCCCTGGATCATGGCAGCTCAAAGTGCTGTGCTCCACGCACTCGCCTGTAGTTGGGAGGGGTGTTCCCTCCACGTCCTGAGAGGACGAGAAGTCCCCCTGCGCCACTCCAGGACTTTACACATTAGAGGTCTCGGCAACAGACTGCCACGCATCAAGACACACACAGAACTTAGAAACCTTTCCGTTAACCTGGGAACGAAGCATCTGATCTCTCAAACGGCCCCTGTTCCCCTGGGCGTCCCCGCGTGGCCACCCCTGTTACTGAGTCAGGGTGGTGGTGCACAGTAGGACTGCCAACTCCAGTCACCACCACTGTGGCCTAATCAGGATCCGAGCAAGAACGACAGCCGTCCACCACCCACAGGCAAGCAGCTCGGAGACATGCAGAGGCTGCCGTTTGGAGACTGGGGTTCCGTGTGTGAGATGCGGTGACAGTGCCTGAGAAGTGGGGACTCCCCCAGAACCCGGGAGCTGCGAAGGGAGGCAGACATGGGCCTGTCCTCGGGGCTGCCTCAAAGAGATCAGCCTGTTCCTTCCGACCCTCCAGCGAGTGCCGACCAGCCATTTTAAATGGAAGCTGGGACGTCAGCATTAGAACCTGCGAGAGCTTCACCTTCTCGAAATGGACCTGGGACCTGAAGGAGTCCCACCACGAGGTCTCCATGGGGACCGCCAGGTGTGCAGGCAGAGCTGCAATCGAATGACAAGACGGGACCAGGCAGGCTGGGAGGGGCGGGCCCGTGGGAAGGCGTCTGTGGCATACGAGGCCCAACCCGTAATGCAGGTGAGGTCTCACTTTACAGACAAGCCCTGGCCCAGAGCTAGGCTGTCTGAGCCTCAGATAAGCCTCCCGCTCGCAGGTGGCCCTGTGCGGGGCCACACCAGACACCTGGGCGATGACAGCCTTCTGCGCGCACAAGTGCTCGGCGTGCTCGCCAGGGAACGCTGTCCCCGCCCCATGTGCCAGCGCAAGGGCAGGAGGGGAGACCCAGCCGGCCGAGCAGGGAGCAGGAAACGGCAAGAGATGCGGGCGTGTGGCTGGGGAGACGAGGGGGACTCCTGTGACCCATCACTGGCCAGCAAGGCAGGGCACACTGTGCTGAGGGCACCTCAACCCGAAACAAGTGCGTGTTTCCACCTCCAGGGCTGGCTCTTCCCAGCCCCCCTCTGACCAGGACCCCGGGGTCTGCCCGGTGTCTCTGTCCCTCGGTGGAGCCATGTGTCCGGAGGGCCAAGGGCCGGTTCTGCCACTGGTGTCTGCTTGGAGCGTGCACCCTGGAGCAGGGCTTCCCCGGCCCACAGAGCAGAGGAGATGCCGCCGTGAAGATGCTGCAAACGCCAGTCGGCCACGTGTGGGAGAGAGAGACCGCGGCCTCTCTGAGCTCGACCGGTACCCGCCCCTCCCACACCCAGAAAGCTGCAGACCAGAGATAACGTGCCGCTTCCGGCTGCGAGGTGCCCAAAGTGGAGGGAGAGACGAAGGAACAAAGAGATCACTGTGGACGGACAGAATGAAAATCTGGCAGGGATCTAGCCTAACACATGATCCAAAATCAAAAGGAGCCGAACTTTCCTCCCTGGGCAAAGGTACTGTAGCCAAGGCCAGGCGTTTGGAGAGAGAGAGGATGCTCAGCCAGTGTGGCTCAGTGGCTGAGCGTCGACCTAGGAACCAAAAGGTCACAGTTTGATTCGTGGTCAGGGCACGATCTCCAATAGGGGGCGGGCAGGAGGTGGCTGATCGATGGTTCTCTCATTCATTATTGATGTTTCTCTCTCTCTCCCTCTCTTATTGAACTGTCATAAGAATCAATGAAACAGGCCTTCAAAATGTGCACAAGTGTCCCCTTTTACAGATAGAAGCGCTGACACCTTAGAGGTGCGCAGTTGGGGGCCCCTGAATCAAATGTGCAACGTTTTTTTTGTATACGTGCATTCTTCTGGAGTGAGGAATCATTTCATTCATCAAATTACCCGAAAAGGAAAAACAAAAAAACAAAAAACTCCCTGGATTATGTAATATGACCCAGGTCAGCCAGCTCAGAATTCTGGGACCCAAACTCCCATGTGACTTTTCAAAGCCCTTGCCACCAGGTCTGCCTGGAAGCCCCCGATGTGTAAGAAAGGAGGGAACAGCAGGGGGATCCTCAGAGCTGAGGGGGTGCGGGAGGAAGTAATAGGGCGCTGGGTCACCGCAGAATGTCTGAGGACGTCCCGGGGCCTTTCACTCCATCCCAGGGGCTCTGCAAAGCTATTCCGGCTCTCTGAACTCACTCACACTTGGCAATTCTGAAACACAGGTGGGCATTGCTGTCCTTGTTTTGGAAGGGGAGCGGCTTATGCACTCGGAGTGCAGCTCACGGACACGAATGGCTCCCGGTACAGGCTGAGGGTCCAGTGTCACGTCTCACTAACCCAGCTCGAGACTGTCCCATCGGCAGGCACCCTCATCCCTAGCCCCGGGTGCCCCAGAAACCTCTGTCCTCTGTGAGGGGCTGAGAGACGCACACCCTTCGCTCCACTCCCCAAAGCAAAGGCTGCCAGGGAGCAGACTGTGTGGGGACTCAGGTTAAAAGAGCCAGCACTCGTCACAGGCGGGGAGTCCGGGGCAGCATCGCTGGGTAACAGACACAGGCCCCGGACCCGGGAGGGCCACTCGGCGTCATCCCAAGGAGGAGGAGGGCCTTGTTTCTGACGTGTGCCCCTGCCACCCGAGGACACACACACGGTCCCAGCGACCAGACATGCCCACATCCGAAGGCCACAGGAGCAAGGCCGGAGCCCTGCGGTCCCAGCCCTCCCGCCGGTGCAGCTCAGCTCTGCCTCCACTGACGGACGCCCAGTTCCCACCTGTGATCGCCTTTATTTTAGTTGAGTCAAATGTTTCTGCTCATGGTGTCATTTCCTGTCAAATTCCTGGCCAAGTGAACAGTGGGGAGTCTGGGGAGAGGTGAGCTTCTGCAGAAACCAAGGAGAAGTGGCACCGGGTATGACTGTTTTGCTCACAGTCCCCAAACCTACCGGTGATGCCCAGGGAGGACTTCCTGTACTCCTGGTCGACACACCGACCTGTTCAGTGGCTTTTCTGGACAGTTCTCGTTAATCCTCAGAAAGGGGTGACGTTTATAGGGGCCAGAAAAGGCAACAGCAGGGGTGGGGGGCACGGGAGAGTCAGTGTGTGGGACGGGACCCAGAGCCCACCCAGGGACCTGCAGGACGGCGCCCACAGGAGCACAGCACTGGGGGTGCAGACCCAGGCCCAGGGCTACACAGGAGCTAAGACAGGCCAGCCCCGCAGAGGCACCATTTCAGGAAGCACAGCAAGCAGAGTTAAATGTCCAATCTCTATGGGACCATCTGAGATAAACTAACAGCACACACCATGTGCAAGGCTGTGGTACACACGAAGCATTATCTCATTTGAAAAAAGGGGGGTGAGGGAGGGATGTGTGGGTTCAACGGTAACATTGTTTCCATGCTCCTTTCTTACCCACCCTGCTCCCTGCCTTGCTCTCTCCACTCAGCATCAGCACCCCCTGAGGGAGGGGCCCCTGCCTGCTGCCTCACCATTACCTTAGCCGCTTCCTGCCCCCGTGTCTCCCAGAGGGAGCCCCAAAACAGCTTCCCTCTTACCACCACTCTCAGGCCACTTGCCCAGATGTCCCCTCATCGTCCACTTGGCAGGAGCTGCACGCTCCAATCCCCGCCTTCCACAGAGAGCCGGCCCCGCCTGCCCGAAACAGGGCGGGGCCCCAGGACGTGCCACGGGCCAGCATCTCGCGGTTCCCTGTTCCTAAGAGGAAGGTCCAGGCTCCCCTTCCCTCAGAGAACGTGCTCCGTCTCCTCCCCCTCGGACCTCACGTCTGGCCCCACCCGCTCACACTCGGTGCCCTGTGCCCTTTACGCATGAGCACATCAGCACACACACCCCGGGTTTCCCGGCCGCCAGTGGTCTCTTCAGGAATCCTCTCCTGCCAGACAGCGCTCCCCAGGGCACAGAGCGTGTCCCGCCTCCGGGCACAATAGACCTCTGTTCACCTAAGGAGGCAGGAGATAGGCCTCATTGTGTGTGCGCCTTGAAGATGAAAGGAGGAATAATTACCTCCAGAAAGGAAGAAAGGTAAGAATGGGGCTTGGCAGAAATCCTAAGAATGGACAGGAGAGAAAGCTGACAATGATGTGATGCAAGAAGAAGGGAAAATCAGAAGACTGCATTTCCACCAAAGCAAGGCGGAGAAAAGAGGGGGAGATGAAGACGAGGCGGTGCCTTCTGAGCCAGCCCCGGACAAAGATCGGCCTTCTCATCTGTGCCCTCGGAGAAGCGGGAGCAGATGGGAAGGAAAGGAACAAGGACCCAGACTTTGTACTGGCTTCAGCAGAGAAAAATGGAAAGCTAATCAAATGCTCTTACATTAAAAAAAAAAAAAAAATACTGCAAGTCTGGCGGGAACTCAAAACACAGAACAGCAAGCGGCACTCCGGACTCTCACCTTTCCCCGTGCCCAGCACCCAGCGCCCAGACACCAACCCATCCACACAGACACCAACCACCTGCCCCAGGCCAGCGGGCCAGGGACCCCCTTCACACCGAGCACACCCATGGCAACCAGAGGTGCTCCTGTCCCGTAACCAAGGAATCAGGGATGAATTCAGACTCATCGCGTCCAACGTCCACCTCCCCAAGACCCTGTTACTCCGGCCCTGGCCCAGCCAATGCTGCTTCTTCCTCTTCTTCTTCTGTAATCACTTCTTGGGCTATTTTCAAAGTTCACCATTCCTTGCTCCTTCCCACTGTCAGTGGCCGAGGCCATTTTGAAAATTCTCTTCATTCCTTCAGTATTCTGGTCTGCTGAATACTAGTAAATCATAGATAAGCTTGAAAACTCACCTTCCCCTTTTGCCAAATAACACAACCTATTGATTTTATTAGCATACATTTTCCCAAATAATCCCATTTAAAAATCAATTCCTTATTCAACATACACAATGTTCTCTCTCCACTAGATACTCATTAATTACAAAGTGGAAAAATAGTAACTTTACAATACATAACGTACTAGTCACCATGATCACTAACTCATCGCATAAGTAATCACTGTCACCATACCTAAGTGATCAAAGTTGACATTATCAATAAACAGACAAATTAATATCATGTCTCTCCTGATACAATGCATAAGAAGAACATCTATAATTTCTGTCAAAATGCACTGTCTGACTCTTATTATAAGGAAACATCAAGTGGAACCCCATATGGAAGGACACAAAATAACTAGCGTGTACTCACCAAATACCAGTATGTGGGCACTGTGACATAGGAAACACCGGGGAACTGTTGTAGGTTAAAGGACGTAGGACCTGCGGTTTTCTTTTCATATAAGTGGTTTGGGGGGGAAATTTAAATAAGATCTGCAGATTACCTGGTAGATTTGTGTCAGTGTTAATTTTCTGGTTTTGATGATTTTTCTGTGGCCTTCAAAGATAATGCCCTTGTTCTTAGGAAGGACACATTAACCGATTTTAGAGATCAAATGGCACCATGTCTGATGTTTACTAGGAAATGATTCAGGAAACAAAAAACACAACGTAAATGTGTGTGTGTGTGTGTGTGCGCATTCTACATAGGCATGTATAGAGAGTAAAAGTGTGTGTGTGTGTGTGTGTGTAAGAAAGAGAGAAGGGGGGGAAAGGGAGAGAAGAAGAGAGAGAAAGAGAGAGAAGTTGATAAAACAAATGTGGTAAAAGGTTAACATTTCGGGAATCCGGCTAAAGAATTCTTTTCGCTCTTCACTTTTCTGTAAGTCTCAATTATACTGAAACTAGTAGCCCTGCGCATGGCTCCGTGTGCCAGTAGCTCTCTGCAGGGCTGGCCACTCCACGCCCACTGCCCACAGGCTCTCCGCCGCCCAGAGGCCATCAGCAGCTGGGCGGGAATGCTCACGTTGCCCGCTCTTAGCGGCCACCCCCTCCCCCCACCCGGGCCTGGGGGACTCTGGTGGGGCTGAGAGGACTGGATGCCACCATCTTGTGGCCATGGGTGCCACCATCTTTGTGACGGAGTGACGTTTAATTTGTACATTATCCTTTTATTAGGTAGAATTAAAACTTTTTCAAAGAAGTATACATAAAACACAGTAAGAGTCTAACATCTGTAGCCCAATCATGTATTTCTATTCTTAAGTATATGCAATTATACATCTTACTGCATAAATATTTTAGATTGTATGCACATTTCACTTGCTGTTTACTGTTTTCAAGCTACTAATGAAAATGTTAAATAGAAACAGAACTCTCACCAGACCTTGCAGTTCCCCTCAACACAAATAGCCCTGAAATCCATATATTGTTTCTATTTATTCTTTCTTTTAGTCGGGGTCCAGTGTGTAAAAATTTCTCTTTAGGCGCTGAAAGGGAGAGCAGAGGAAAGGAGAGGCAGACCTTATAGGAAAAGACAGGAGCTTTTTTTAGGTATTTGCTTGTAATAGATCGATGATGTTCACACTTGCAATCCTATTTGCTTTCAGAAGGGCAGGTGGGTGTGTGGTGGGGGGGGCAGGGGAGGAGAGAGAAACAAAAGATGGAAGAAAATGGGGTCACCATGTTGGCCCTTGCCCAGCATCCTTTCTCTAGCTGGAACGGCCTGTTCACTGGCCCCTTACCAAACCCCTGAGCTTCCCAACACCCCCGGGATCTTCCGCACCGGCTTCTACCCATCATCCTCTGGGAACAGGTGAGCCCACTCCTGGAGCTCTCCCAGCCATCAACCCAAGAATCCCTCACACCTCAGAAGGCCCAGGATGTATACTGCCCTGCTCCACTACCTGGCAATAACCATCACCTTAGAGCCTGTTATCGAGTGTGTGTGTGTGTGTGTGTGTGTGTGTAAGAGAAAGAGAGAGGGTGGGGGGGAGAGGGGGAGAGAGAGAGAGACCAAAATATGACAAGCAGGGGTCATTTCTTCTACTCTTTTTTTTAAAATATATATTTTATTGATTTTTTTACAGAGAGAAAGGGAGAAGGATAGAGAGTTAGAAACATCGATGAGAGAGAGACATCGATCAGCCGCCTCCTGCACGCCCCCTACTGGGGATGTTCCCGCAACCAGGATACATGCCCTTGACAGGAATCGAACCTGGGACCTTTCAGTCCACAGGCCGACGCTCTATCCACTGAGCCAAACCAGTTTCGGCTCTTCTACTCTTTTCTATACTCCCACAGAAACTAGCATTTACACTAACAAATCCTGAACAAAAAGCTGCAAACCTCAACACGCCTGTGTTCCCAATGCAAAACGGGGGGAAGGACTGCCACTGAGTAGGCTTGAGAAGGTGATTGGAAGAACAGTGAGCGTAAGTTAGCATCTGTGCAACCCCACGACGCTTTGCAGGGAGAATCGCATTCCGTGGGACGTGTTCACATCCAGGGCGCTCCCGCAGGTTCCTCGTCGCCATTCTGTTACCACTGGGTGCTTACAGCTTCCCCCTCGTTACTCAGTTTATTTTCCCCATCAAGCTTACGTCACATACGAGGTCATGATCACCAAGTTCTCTACTCCTTTTGTGTAAAGTTTGCCCTGTTTCCTGCTCAGAAAAGCAGTAAGTGCCTGTTGCTGAAAGTCTTGAAATCACAAAAAAGTATGAATGAAATAAGTCACCCACAGTCAGGGCTAACATCTCGGTACATTTACTTACATTTAAATATATTTTATTGATTTTTCACAGAGAGGAAGGGAGAGGGATAGAAAGTCAGAAACATCGATGAGAGAGAGACATCTATCAGCCGCCTCCTGCACGCCCCACACTGGAGATGTGCCCGCAAGCAAGGTACATGCCCCCAACCAGAATCCAACCTGGGACCTTTCAGTCCGCAGGCTGACGCTCTATCCACTGAGCCAAACCGGTCTCTGCAACTTACATTTAAAAGAAACGAGGACAGTTACATACGATTTTGTGGCTTGCTTCCCTGTCTATTGAACTTTCTTCCATATCCTTAAATATTAATCAGGAACATTATTCCCAGTGGCAACCCAGGTTCCTCCCACATAATCGCACCCAGTGACTCGATCCCCTCATCTTTGGGAAGATGGGTGTCAGAGATGCCGAATGGCCTTCTAACAACCTCGCTTCCTTCCTGGTGAGACCACTCACTCTGTTCAGGGCGGCAACACCCCCGTAAGAACTGCGTCTCCCAGTCGCTGTGTATCCAGCGAGAGTCATGTGACTGAGCTCCGGCCAATGAGATACAAGAAGTGGTGATGGGGTGAGGTTTGGGGAAAGTTCTTTAGTGAGGCGTCCTCATGCTTCTGACCCGCTTCTCCCGCCTGGAGCACAGGTGGGGCCTCCTGCTTGAAACCACAGGCGGCTGGGTGGGAGGAAGCTGGGTCCTTGCTGGCCCTTCTTTTCTACATTCGCCACCCTCCTCCTCCGTCTGCGTAGGAGAGGGAGTGACCCCCCAGCCCCTTCACCCACTCCTGGGCTGCCCTGCCACCCCCAGCTGAGTGCCGTGAGAGAGGAGAACTGTTTGGTTGCTGTTTCCCCATCTTCTGCGACCTTCAGAGCCTCTACAGCTTCCAAACACGAGACCAGGACCTCGTCTACCATACAGACTGCCTGGGGCATTAGGCCCACCGAGAGCCGGGCACAGGGAGTAGCTGGTCTCACCTCTCCCCGAGCGCGGCCCCCCGTGGGCAGCAGTCTGCAGGGAAGAAGAGGGTCTGCGCTGGCTCCTTTCTGCCGTCCACACAGCTCCAGCTGAGAGGGACCAGGAACGCTCCCTCCCTGGTGCAAGGACCTCCCATAATCAGAATTCCCAAACCACAGGCCGCTGGGCTGCCCCTGCAAACCGGGAGGAGCCGAAAGCCCAATAACCTAGGATCCTATCTACTGACTCACCATAAACCAAAGGGCAGTGACTCTATTCAAAAGCCAAAGACGACTTCCATCCCAACTTGGCTGTTTCATACAACACAAACCTATACAACCTTAGAGGTCTGGGCCCACAACAAATCTTCAGAATATCCGGGTCCAAATATTCCGTCGTTACGATCAAGGGTCAGAGAACCTAACCGATGCCAATTCTGCGGTTCTCCGTGAACTTAGCCGTTTGGGGCTGGAAACGCTTGAGAATCAGGATGGGACGGCTGCCCCTCTCTCTGTTTCAGGGAAGCCCGGAGCCCCCACGCCACGCGTGCGCTGCTGGACAGGAAGCTGGTGAGATGCCGGCCCTGTCTCAGCGCTGCCCTGGTCAGCCTGCTGTCCCCAGCCGCCAACCACTTCCTGCCCTGTGGTGCCGCCCCTGAGGGAGTTTTACATAAAAGCTAGGGATCTGTGTGTTTATATTACCTCTTCTCTCCCTCCTGCTCTACAAGGGCACGATGGGGAAAAAAAGTTACGATAAACTTTAATAAAAACAAAATTAAAATGATTAAGCCTCTCATATCCTTCAGAGATAAGCTCTCTTCTGCTGGCTGGTCTATCTGGAAGGAAACGATGGCATGCAAACCGCAGCTTGCTGCTGCTCTCCCACTTTCCTCCCCTAAGGAACAAACAGAGGAGACTGCCTGTGGCCAGATTTTAAAATGAATTAAATCTGCCCTCACACACGGCAGCCAGGTGTGGCTGGAACACTCTCGCCAAATACCCATGATACATTCCCACACCGTTCCCTCCGGGGTCTTTCCACACAAGCCTGACAATCCCGAGAGGACGGGGACCCCGAAGGGGGAGGGGGTTGGTGTCAAAATAGTTCCTGAAAACGAATCACTATTTCCCAATTAGCTGGCAATACTGCCCTGTGCCTGCAAACCATCCACACACACACCATCCACACACACACACACACACCATCCACACACACACATACATAAACCATCCACACACACACATAAATCATCCACACACACACAAACCAGCCACACACACAAACCATATACACACACATGCATGCACACACACAAACAAACCATACACACACACACCACACACATACACACATGTGCATGAGCACACACATACACCCCTACATTCCTCATGCAGGGAAGCCCAGAGCGAACAGGACCGCGTGGCCCACAGCTCCTTGGTCTCAGGGTTGTGAGTGAGCCTTCAGCCGTGCCGGGCCTGGGCAAGAATGAATGGTGCCGAGCTCCCCAGGCCTGTCTGTGGAGCGCTGGCTAGACATGCCAGTCAGAGCTGGGTCATGGGGCTCCCCCGGTGGGACAGTGCCCTCTGGACCCGCAGCCCGGGGACACCCAGGACACGTCCACCCTCCCGCCCGTGGAGCTCCTCATCCCTGTCCGGAGATCAGCCACGGGTCACCTCCTTTCTGGACGTGAAGGACCCCGCCCCGGGCAACGCCCTGCAGTCCCTGGAGGAGTCCCTCACCGCAGCCAGGAGGCAGGGTGCCGCGGGCAGGGCGCTGCCTGAGCCCTGGCCTCCGTGCCCAGGCCTGGCTCTGCCCTGATGCACAGCCATCCCCGCCTGGAGCAGACTGGCCGAGAGCACCTCCCACCGGGAGGGAAGTGACCCCCATCTGCCCTGCCCAGTACGGCGGCCTCTGCCCGTCAGTGGCATGAGCACCACGGTCCGGAACGGTGCGACCCAGTGACCTGGCACCTGGGAGGGTGACAGCGCCTTCTCTTCCTGCTCTTGAGGTCAAGGGAAGGCCTTCCCGAGAACGGCCATGGGGAAACTCAGGGCGGGGCGTGAGGAGGTGCTGCCCCAGGACACGTGGGGAGCCTGGGTCCTCGGGGACCGCTGTCCGGGGGGAATGCACGCACTGGGCCTGGAGAAACCGACCCAGCCAGGTGCCTGAGAGACAAACCCTTCCAGGACCTCTGCGACCAGCGCCCTTCGGAAGGAGAATTCTGTCCCAGCCAGTCAGGAAAGTGTCCGTGCTGAGCTCTGGGGAGCTTTTACCCCAAAGGGACAAAGAAACAAAATGGGGGGCTCTCCATCCCCACCCACAAACCCAGAAAGTTTCGCTCTGTTTCCTCACCGGCCAAGACCCTCAGCAGGTCCAGCAGGGACGGGCCCACTGAGCCGCGGCCACACTTCTCCGTCTCTCCCGCCTCCCTTCTCCTCTGCGCCCCCAACACACCCAGCCTCCTGCACCGAGCAAGAAACACGACCCCGGCCTCCGCTGTCAGAAGTGCAGGCAACGGACGGAAATGTGTCCCCAAATCCACGTGATGGAGTTCTGACATCCGACACTCGAGCTGTGACGGGATGTGGAGACCCGGCCTGTGCGGCTGCAGTTAATGGAAATGAGGCCCTAACTCATCCTGACTGGTGTCCCCACAAGAGGAGGGGAGTGTGACGCGCAGGGAGACAGCAGGGGGTGCGCACAGAGGAAATGCCGGAATGCCGCCTGAGAACCAGCGAGGGGAGTGAGGCGAGCCTCGGGGAGCAGCGCCAGGAGGAGCCCGGCCCGGCGCCCGGCCCTGTGCCTCCAGCCTCCGCCGGGGAGAGACAGTCGGGGTCTGTGTCCCGGCAGCAGCCCCGCCAACAGGCGGCCCACAAGGAGAAGCACCTGTCCTGAGGGCAGGACCTGAAGCCAATGGAAACGGCCTGAGAAACGCGCAGGGGCTCTTGGACTTTATGAGAAGATGATCATTTGGGAAGAGATTTCGAGTTCAAAGGACAGGAGTGTTCCAAGAAAAATCACTTACTGTCCAAGGCTTAATTTTCTAATTAAAGCAGAGGTCGGGACCTTTTCAAAGCAACGAAGAGCCCCTTTTATTAACATATACACAACAGGTCTCAAGATGGTCTTGAGGTATAGAACTCTCAGGAGCCCTTTAGCACCCGCTCTGTAAGACATCGCTTTACCAAGTCCTCTCCAAGCCCTCACTGCCACTCAGGGCAGAGGCTGGGGTGGCCACGCCAGCATTAGCCCATCCCCGAAAAGGAGGTGAGAGAGACGGGAAGACGGGAAGGCAGCCCCTGGTGCAGGCTGGCAGGGAGCAGGCGGCGGGCAGGCACCACCGTCTTTACAATGGGAGCGGCGGCCCCTCTGCAGGGCGCTCCCCGCACCCAGGCCCAGTGAAGAGCCAGGCTTGTCCAGTGGAACATTCTGGCTATTCTGCAAACCTGCACGGCCCCCGAGGCGGCCACAAGCCACGTCACTACGAACTCCCGGAAATCTGGCTCCTGAGCAGCGACACTGGATGTTGTGTGCTTCTTAACGTGGTGAAACCTAGAGCCACGTGTGGCTTACGGCTGCCAGGCTGGCCTGGCAGGTGGGGAACCGGCGGAAACTTCCCGCTGCTCTCGGGACGTGGGACCGGGCACCGGGACCCGCGGGCGTGTCACACGGACCAGCAGGGCCGCACGCTCTCCGCCGAGTCAGTGCTTGGAAAAACCATGCGGGGCTGCGAGTGTCAATAACTGGGTCACCGTCTGAAGGGGGTTCCTTCCCATCTGGGAGGCTGAGCAGCAGCCTTTGAGCTATTCCTGTAGCAAAGAGAAGTGTGTTCTAATCCCTTCCTGCCCCCGTCAAGGTCAGGGACAGGTTCAGGATGGGATGCACGCAGCCCGAGAAGTGGATGCTGTGCACAGTCGGAAAGTCATTGTTTCTCTTAAGAGACGCATTTGGGCAACCACGGAGGTGTCGGTGAAAAAGGGGGTGAGGGGCCTCACACTGGACTGCGGGCAGCAGGGGATGGCACTGTGTCCCGCCACCACTGTCATCACCACAGACCCCTCCCCTCGGGTGACATCCAGACCCAGAACCCCCAACTCCAACCCAGGAAACCACCCACTCACTGGCTCCCAATCCACGTGCACTGGAGAGTCACGTTTCAGACTTCAGGCCCCGGAGACCCCTTTCCCGGGGGGACGTGGCATAAAGGTGTCACTACAGCAGCGCTTGATGGGACATGGCATTCTGTCTCCTCTGAGGATCCCTGTGTTTCTGGGCCCTTTGTCATGCTCATGTCCTTACATAGGGGACCCCCAAGGCTCACCATCCACACACACACACCAGCAGCCTCTCTGATTCCAGTCACCGCCATCAGATGCCTTTCTTTTCTTTTTTGTTGTGTCCCTTGGTGTCACCCTCCCTAGAAGGAAGTAGGCGGTACAGGGTGGCCGAGGGCTCCCAGTAGGAGCTACCCCGGCCCGGTGTGGGAGGTCATAGAAAGCCTCCACCAAGAAGAAGGCGAACTGGCCCAGCAACGTGTATACCACACCCACACCCAACATGCAGGGCAGCGTATGCTCTGGTTCCATCTCCTGAAATGAAACAGAACCCAGGTGGCTCTGGTCATCCCATAACAATAAAGCGACTGGTGGACTCGGAGCTGGAACAGGACAGGGTAGTGAGTGAGAGTCACCGGGACTGGAGCTGCCCTGTAAGAGGATGAGATATGGATGGGGGTCCCCTTGCCAAGTGACCAGCCTGGGGGTGTCACCGGCTCTCTGGGGGACCCCTCCAGCCCAGGAGCACAGTGGAAACAGCACCCTGCGCACGTCCACCTTCCAACAGACCCGATCATTAGCATCGTTCGCAGAGAGTGGGCAGTCAAGTTCAATTGCCTTCAATTACCCAGTTCAAGCAGGCTGCTGGATAATGGCTCTCAGATTTCGTGCCTGGCATCGACGTCATTTCCCCGACTCTGACCTCACTGTGTCCCTGACTCAGAAGCGAGGGCCTCTGCAAGGTGCCTTTCCGTCACAGGCGCCGCGGTGCCCGGGGCGGGCTGGGCCGTCCCGCACGGGTTTCTTACAGGAAGCGTCAGCTCCCGGCTCCCTCACAGGCTGGTGCGCGGGTGGGAGTGGGTGCGAGAGGCGGGGGACACACAGCACCCCTTCGAGGAAGGACTAAGACGAGGCATAGGTAATCAGAAGCCACCGCAATTACAAATGCAAATGAGCAGGCACTTGGCACTGACCTTTGTAGATTGTTAGAGGACTAATTAAGGCAAATCAGGAACTCTCTCCAACAGGAAAACAAGACGGTGCACACCCCGAGAGCCGCTCCTGTCCTCCTCCCGTGGATGCAAAACGCAAGCGAATCAGACAGTAATCAAACCGCGTGTGCGGGCGCGGACGCGCAGAAAGCCACCTCCAGGAACAAAGGCCGCCAGGGCGCACCCCTTGGTGTGTGAGGGGCGGCTCGCTGAGGTCTCTGTCCACGAGGTTCACCGACGTCTGAGCTCCGTTAGAGTCCACGCACGTGAACAGATGCCGCCCACGAACCGGCCCGATATGCCAATTACTGGTTTTGCTTAGAATGGTCACTTTTAAAGGAAATATTTAAAAAAAAAAACACACACACACAGAATCAACCTCTACATTATCCTGCAAATTCCCTTTGTCATTTAACAATATGTTCTCTTTCATTCGCTCACAATGGTCTCTCTCTATTCTTGCATATTTATTGTCCAGCACCTTTCTGAAAAAGCACACTGATGCTTCCAACCTTGGCCAAACAGCCCTTCGGTGGGGATATTCATCACAGATAGAGTCTGTTTCCTTCAGTCTTCCATCAGGGCTGGAAATCCAGTCACCCTGGGTTATTCTGATCGCTTTTACATCGAACTTCGCTAGTTAGAAATCCATCACCCCGTGCCTTTCCCACGCCCCGTTAACAAGATGTACAGTAAAACGGGAAGGAAAAAAAAAAAGAACATAGCTTTGGTTTTATAAAAACAATGCTTCGGGATGACAGAACTGGCCACAACATATTTTCGTACTATGAGAAAATTCACACTGCAATTGCTTATAATTTAGCTCTTCACAAAAAAAGAAATAATAATGTAGTTCGTGTTTAGAAGGCAGCCTTAGGCCAATTTGGAAAAATAAAAACAAAATCCAATGAGAAAGTTAAAAACAGTGCATGTTCTTATCCTCTTAATCCTTCCAGCCTAAACAGAACTCCCTGAAAGTTGGTTCAAAAAAATAATCATCGAGCAAAAGCCGGTGACTGTTTCCGTGTCGTCACCTGGCCAGCTGCCTCTGCCTCCCTGGCCCCAGGAATGCACCACCTTGAGCACCAGAGCTGCCATAAAGGGGAACTCCGTCTTCTGCGCCACCAAGAGCCTCCTGCTCTCGGAATGAGCGTGCCTCCCGTCAACCGAGTCCCCTTCCATTTGCCGCCAATGCCTGAGCCGGCGCCTGAACCACTGCATCCACGCCAAGAACTCAAGAGTCTTGTACCCAGTAGGCGGTCAGTCAAGAATCACTCATTGCCTCTGAGCAAAGTTTTGAAATGTATGTCTACATGAAGGAAAGAGCCGTGAAGGCAGGGGAGAGGGAGAAAACAGGAGGTGGTGGCGAGAAGGAAGGCTGAGGACCGAAAGGCAAAGGGCGTTTGGTGCCGGGGGCACTGATAGAATGAAATTAACTACAACACCAGCACCCCTCCCTCCCCCCCCCAGCCAGAAACACCTCTTTAACAAGCATACAGGGGAGCTGATCCTCCCAAGTCCCACCTACTAGAGCTTTCTGTCTTTCAAAGAGCTTCTGGTGTCCCAGAAAGTCAAGAGCAGCTGCCCGTAACAGGCCTACCGGCCAGGATGGCGGCCCACCTCAGGCTTCCTCTCCCTCTCCCTCTCCCTGTGTGTGTGACGGCGTGAAAAGACCAACTCTCAATAAGAGAGATCACTTGGGTCAAAACCGGTTTGGCTTAGTGAATAGAGCCTAAGAATTGAAAGGTCCCAGGTTCGATTCCAGTTAAGGGCATGTATCTTGGTTACAGGCATATCCCCAGTAGAGGCGTGCAGGAGGCGGCTGATCTAACTCTCTATCCCTCTCCCTCTCTGTAAAAAAATCAATAAGACGTATTTTTTTAAAAGAGAGAGAGAGATCACTTGGTCTTGGAAAAAATACAAGCCAGCCAAGAATATGAAGATCGGGATGCAAAAAAGTCATAGTAACGGTGGGGTGGGAAAATCTCATCCGTTTAGGTTACTCTCTGCTCTCTGAGATGTGTACTTCCAAGCCGTGTCTGAAATAAGAAGGTCCATGCTGGGTGTGTGTGTGTGTGTGTGTGTGTGTGTGGTGCTCGCGTGTATGAAGCATAACCACAACCACCGTCAGTCACATTAGGTAAAGACAACGCAGTGGAGGGCTGGCCGGCCTGCCCACTGAGGAAAGGGTGAAGCTTGCTCACGGGCAGGGCCATGCCGGGGAGGATGGCCTAATGGCGAGCGCATGGCTGGCAGCCAAGGTGTGGCCCTGTGTGCAGAGCAGGACGAGACGCTGCCGGAGGCAGGTGTAAGGACTGGCCACAGCCAGCTGTGCAGGCGGAAGAGGATCGTCGCAGTTCCTCCTCCTGCACATGCACGTGTTTCTGGCGACGGGCAGGCGAGAGGGTGAACCTGCCCGGCTGGAGACACGCTGGCTGCTGGGAACAAGTAAAACGTGAGGAGGCGACATCTTTGTCAGCGCAGGAAGGACCATCGGAGAGTCCGTGCCACGAGCCTCAGCAAGGCAAGCCCCGTGCCCGCGGGAGGGACAGGGCCCGGCCTAAGGCCCTGTGCTCAGGAGAGGAGAGGCAGTCCTTTCCGACGGCTTCTGGGTAACACTTTCTGGGATGTGGCCACCAGGGGAGGAGGGAGAAGAACACTCACTGACTTGGACAGCATCGCGACACCAGAACCACCACTCCGGACGGACAGGCAACCCGAACACATGTGCAGCTGAGTCAGAGCAGGCGGGGCTCCGAGGTGCTCCCCAGACGCCCTCACGCTACAGAGTGACTTTTCTGGCTGAAGATTACGGTTCTCGTTTTTACGTTTGAGGGGAGACAACTGGGGAGGTTTATAAAGTCTGTGCATCAAATCTGAAGTTGACGACCTCCCAGTTAACTCCATATCACAACATCCTTTCTCTCCAAGACATTCCTTTTAAGATTTTGATATTGAGAGAGAGAGAGAGAGAGGAGAAGGAAGAGAGAGAAACATCAACATGAGGAGCAAAACACGGATCGGCTGCCTCCTGCACTCCCCTAGGGAATGAGCCTGCAACCTGGGCGGGCAGGTGCCCCGACCAGGAATCAGATCAGCAAACCTTCAACTGACGCCGCTCGGCCAACGGAGCCGGGAGACATTTTTTCAGGAAGCTCTGAAGAGCCCGTTCCTCGGGAGGAGCGGTGGAGAGGAGATACTTTAAGAAGAGTTTTCTTCACCACGTTTCCAAAACAGGACCGAGTTACTGTTCATGCCAACAAGGAAGGTCACCTAATAATGTGCCTCTGGGTCGCCGGTAAGGAAGACGGATTTAGCAGTCGGAGTGCAGGGTGGGGGTGAGGATGGAGGTCAGGGGGGTGCAGGGTGGGGAGAGAGGTGGGTGGAGACCACAAACATGACTGCGGCCGAAGACAATACAAAAGGATTTTGGAAGACAGAGGAAGCCTGTCCTCCAGACCACAGGTGCTCATCACTTCAGGGGGGAAGGAACCCTAATACGCAGAGCACGAGAGAAACCAGGAGGCGCTGGTGCCGGGAGGCCGCTCCCGCGCTCTGCATGACGGGGAGGACTGTGTACGGAACGGGGAACTGTTTGTTCCCGTCCACGGCCCCCGGTGAAATGGCAGCTGCCCGCTCTTTGGTTTGGGGCCCCTCATTAATAAGAAGGGAGTTCTGAGCGGTGTGAATTAATCTTCCCAGAAGATTAAAACAATGACACAGGCAGAGCTGGGGGAAAAATGAGAAGAAACACCCAGCCTTGGCATAAAGAGGTGGAGGAAGGAGACTCCTAGGCAGTGAGTGGGCAGTGGGATACGGGGAGCGGCAGGGGCAGACTCTGCCACATGCATGCCCCATTGGGGACTGGGGACCCCACAGCCAGGTGGCACACCGGTCTCAGTCTCTAGGCACAGACCCGTCCTTGGGTCCCAGGCCCTGTCCCTTGCTCCGGAGAGCACCCCCCACACAGAGTGATGGGGTCAGACAGGAAGCAAAGTAGACCCCATGGGTGAAGGCGGCGGGACTTGAGCCAGAGCAGGGATTTGGAAGACACGTGGGAGGAGACAGTCTCGCAGGGACCCGGCAATGACAAGATTATCCCGGTGCCAACAGCACCTCCTGACACAGTGGCTCCCACCGACTCGGGGCCACGGGCCTTGCCACTGAGATGTGAAACCTGAGCCACGCCAGTGAGAGTGGGGGACACGCCCTCCACGGCGGGTGCAGCCTGTCGCACGGAAAACCAGCCCCCCTTACGTGGAGAAGGGGGTGCCGTCAGAGGGGGGTGACGGGGTCTGGGGTGCCTCCAGGAGGAAAGGCGGCCCCCAGCACAACCGAGAACAGCAGGGCCTCCGGAGACCGGGGACTGTCACTCTGGGAGGCTCAGCCATGAATTAATCATAGGTACCGAGAAAACCAGGGAAAACAAAAAGTTGTACAAGTAGGTAAATGAAATTATAAAACTCTACACGGCTCAGCTGTGATTAATATTTATAGAGGTAGAATAATGAAAACACTGAATATTAATAAAACCCCAAATTATTATTTAATCACACTGGAAGACGGAGGGAGGAG
>PVJN01040813.1:0-19071 GCA_004026805.1 Lasiurus borealis
ATGGTTAGAGCATTGGTCCTGGGACCAAAGGGTCTCAGGTTTGATTCCCAGTCAAGATCACATACCTGGGTTGCAGGTTTCCTAGCCCCCATGCATGCATATAGAAGGCAACCAATAGATGTATCTCTCATATCAATATTTCTCTCTCTCTCTCTCTCTCTCTCTCTCTCTCTCTCTCTCTCTCTCTCTCTCTTTCTCTCTCCCCCATCCCTCTCTCTCTCCCTCCTCCAGTCTCTAGAAATCAATGGGAAAAAATATCCTCTAATGAGGTTAAATTAAAAATTAAAAAATTCAACTGAAATTTGGGACTTTGCTAATTCACATGTGATTTTTAGTGAAATAGGCAATATGGTCAAGCCTCCCAAACAAGAAATTATTGTTTGTGTGTTTATTACACTAATGTATTTGTTATTCTAATGAAAATATCTCCAGTAATGTCACTGCATCACACTTTCTCATGCCTCTTCTAGGCTGTACAAGCTGTGCGAGCCGCCTCCCCCAGTTGGAGAAGAATGAAGAGAACCTCTAGGAACCTGGCGAGCAGAGCTGCTGAGCACTGGACTAGGCAAAGGACTGCCTGGTGAAACCCTCTGCACTGAAAGAAAAGTGATTTTTTTCTCTTAATTTTTCACCATGGTGTCAATAACTAATGTTCAGCTCCTCCTGTGCTGGAAATGGATAGTCCTTCATTCAGACAATTCAGTTTCACAAACCGATCTATGTATTGACATGAACTATTCGTTTTTAGGGTAATATCCCTGGATATTACAGAAAAAAAATATCAGAAGACAAATGAACCATGGTGCTTACTCTCCCACTTACTAAAATCATTTCATTTTGTTTAGTTTTATCTTTTCCAAATGGGAAGACGTAATAATGGATCTCTGAAGACACATGCCCACATTTCCTCAACTGTGCAGAAATGTTACAGAAAACAGAGACTGGTGTCCTCGTCCTCAGGTCCTCTGCATCAGAGAAAGTAGTTCCTGAATGAAAGGTGAAGAGCATGCTTTCCTCTTTCAAAGGGTGTTTTGTCCGGAGAAGAGAAGAGACTGATTGAGGCCTCCATCAAGACCTTCTTCCAGCTGCTTTGCGGTGTCCTTCATGCTCTTGGACAGTTCCAGAGGCCAGAGCTGGGCATGATGATAATTATTATAAGTCTGAAGTGGGCGTGGCTTTCTTGGGCCATGTGTACTGATGCTGTCAGATGTGGGGGAAGGAACAGGCAGAGATTGGGGAGGTGGAAAAGAAGACGAGGCTAAAGGAGGGGAAAATAAGTCTATTTAAAAACTCAACCTTTAACTTAGATAGTTAAAATTCTGAATTTTATTAAGGCTTTCATATAAGACATCAAACTCTTAAGAGAATACACCCTAACCAGCATTTTTCTATCAAGGTATATGTAAAAGATATGAAACTAAAGCTTTATTTGGTGAACTTTAAAAGGACTATTAGAGATCTTGATAATCTATGGAAGCACAAGACTTATTCTGTGCATAATTTTTATCATTTCTTCTTTGATAAAATAACATTGTTAGCATAGTGAATACAGTAATACTGAGTTTAAATTCATAATTTTCAAAATAATTAAAATGCGCTTATTGTGATTGTTATAATTTTATGAATTTGGACTAATTTCGGATGAAAAATGCTTTCAAAACAAAGTATATACAAACCATTACTACATCTTGATTTATAAACTTTGTTCATGGTTTTCAAGCTATCATAACAACCTTTATCACTATCAGTTGTGTATTAAATAACAAAAATACCATGTTTACATATGTATGAGCTATTTATCTCCTGGTTAAGGTAATATTGTTATTTGGTAAAGGATCTTTTAAGATTTTGGCAATAAGTTCATAATTGTAATGAAAAGTAAAAAATCCAACATCAGAGTTTTTTAAGAAAAAATTGAACACTTTGAATGCAATAAAGAGATGAGTGTAACATAAATATTTATATTAAATGCATTCTTAACTTTTAACATTCTCGATACTATCAGTAAGTGATTCTAAAGGTCCATAATATTAGCAAATTGTGACTTTCCACATGCTGACAACATGATTAAGTTCTACGTAGAGCTAATGAGGGAGCAAAACTGACTAACTAGCAGGTACTTTTCATACTGACATTGGTGTTTCTAATCATTGTCTTGGCAGCAGTCATCTCCTAGAGGGATGAAGGGTTCTTAAACATTTTGGTCACACTTTGGTCTGTTTCATGGGAAAATTACCTGCTCTTGTGGTATGTAAAAGTTAGCATGTTTTTAAGGACTTACATTCTTTGTAATACAATGCTTTTACTATTACTTTAAGGGTTAAACATAGTATAAGGATACCATTTACTTTAATAAGTGCTTGGTAATAATTAAATGCTCCAAAGTTAATAATGGTGTATGTTACCATCAGCCTTTTTCATTTTTTATTATGATAAAAATTATAGATAACAGTTAGATAATTACTATGTGCCAAGCAATACGTACAAGTGCTTTATCTGTTCTTTTTGTTGTTGCTTCACTAATCTTCATAATGACAATTCCAGGTGGCATTCTTTTCATAACCTCCTTTTTACAGTTCAGGAGCTGAAACAAAGAATGGTCCAGTGACTGGCCCAAGACTACATGACTGACAAGTGGTAGAACCAGGATTTGAACCCAGGAAGTTTGCCTTTTCTTTTTTACATTGATTTCAGAGAAGGGAGAGGGAGAGAGAGATAGAAACATCAATGATGAGAGAGAATCATTGATCGGCTGCCTCCTGCATACCCTACTGCACACTATGGATGGAGCCCACACTCAGGCATGTGCCCTGACAGGAATTGAACCATGACCTCCTGGTTCATAGATTGGCATTCAACCACTGAAACACACCAGCCAGGCAAGTTTGCCTTCTTAATACATTATGGTTACCAGCAGAACTGTTGTAAATATTACCAATTATTTCTTAGTAAAGTAGGAGTTATGTGGACTATGTTGCCATTAAATTACACATCTTATATTGAGAGAAAAAAATGAATGGAAATAAGTAAAATTCCTTTAATATATGAAAATCTTAGGATTTCTAGGACATTTTATCTTTCTAAATACATATTCTGAAGTAATCCAATGCTGTTGCAATCTGAAAAAAATTCTTCAAATTAAAGATAACAGTTTTAGCTATATTTTGAATCTGGACTAGTACATCATATAATATTTGATTATGATTCTAAAGCAGTGGTAACAGTAAAAAAAAATGTCTATTTAATGAGTGAATAAAAACTATTTTTCAATACCATGATGCACTTGTGTGTGACATTGGACATTTCACTGGCGTTGAGTTTTTAGAACAGGTTTACATAAATGCTCACACACTCCTGTACAACCTGTGTACCTTCAAACATTGCTAAAGTCTGCCAACAGTTCTCCCAAGTTCTGAGTTTGGACATCTGCCTTTCTGCACCTAAAAGGAAAGTGCTTGCATAGAAATTCTTGCTTTATTATAAGAATACAGTATATAATACAAATAACATTCAACATGTGCATCAATCAATTGTTTATGTTCTTGATAAGGCTTCTGGTCAAGAGTAGACTATTAGTTATGTTTGGGGGGGTTCACAGGTTGTACAAGGTCTTTTGACTATGGTCATTTTTTAGATTTTTAGTTATTAACTGGGGACTGGATTCAAAATTGTGTGATAACTAGTAACTCCTAGTCATACACATTAAATATTTTATTATATCTTACAAAGATATCTTACACTTTCATAATTATAAAAATGAGCAATTTCAGGAAACGAAAATTTTACGTATATGCCCATTACTATTTAATAAGCAGGAAATAATAAAGAAAGAAAATTTTGTATTATTTTCCCTTTTATTGTATATCTAATGTTGACTTAAGAGTATAGCTTGATTTTATGAGCCAATTTTCCAATCTCAGAAGTCTCATACTATTTCTTGTCTCTTTAAATCACACTTTTCAAGTGGTTTCAATTCAGTGACTACTCCTTTTGCAGCCACAATGTTCAATTTAAAATTAATTTAAATTCGTATGATACTATAATATATAGTTGGCCATTGAACAACCAGATTTGAACTCCATTGGGTTCAGTGACATGCAGATTTTTTTTTCAACAAATGCATACAGTACTATAAATGTATTTTCTCTTGCTTGTGATTTTAATAATATTTTCTCTAGCTTGCTTTATTATAAGAATACAGTATATAATACAAATAACATTCAACATGTGCATCAATCAATTGTTTATGTTCTTGATAAGGCTTCTGGTCAAGAGTAGACTATTAGTTATGTTTGGGGGGGTTCACAGGTTGTACAAGGTTTTTTGACTATGGTAATTTTTTAGATTTTCTACATTAGTGATATTTACTAATTGAAACTATCCTTCAGCATGTGACTAAAATGTTTCTAAGCTTTTGGAAACTATGTGTTAATTTTTAAAGACTTACTTTCAAGAGAATTATTGCACTAAATTATAGTTTAATTACTTTCTCAAAGCCAGTAGCCCTTATTTCATTACTATGTAAATATATTAACCAATTTGCTGAATGAATTTTCAGTTGTTCTGCTTAATTATAAAGGCCAAAGCTTTTGAAATAGATGATCTGAACTTTGATTAAGAAAAATATTCTGTACCCTACCAACTTTTTAAAGTTTTAGTGATGCGCCTCAGAAAGTTTCACCTTGCATGAAGCCGAAGCGTTGGGGGAAAGTTACAAGAGGAATTTGGGACAAGAATAGGTTCAGGCTGATTCCTTTAAAGCAGTGGTTCTCAACTTTTCTAATGCTGCAACCCTTTAATACAGTCTCCCATGTTGTGGTGACCCCCAACCATAAAATTATTTTTGTTGCTACTTCACAACTGTAATTTTGCTACTGTTAATGGTCTTAGGCAATCCTGCTAGCAGTTCTTAACCTGTGGGTCGCGACCCACAGAACTGCTGTTTGTAGAGCCTAAGACCATCAGAAAATACAAGATATTTACAGGACGATTCATTAACAGTAGCAAAATTATAGTTACAAAGTAGAACGAAAATAATTTTCTGGTTGGGGTTCACTACAACACAAGGAAGTGTATTAAAGGGTTGCGGTATTAGGAAGACTGAGAACCACTGCTTTGAAGTATAGTGGCCACAATCTTCTTAGGCGCTGTAATGCCACAACTATTGTTAGATTTTGGCTTTAGAAAATTGTTATTGCTTCCAAACTACCTTTGCCAGTGATCTCAGCATTCAGATTGCCAAGTCGTGCACGTGAGGAAGACTGTTCAGTATGGTCTAGCCTTTGTTGCGTAGGCATGTGGCCTACTTTCCTCAGGATCGCTGCCTCACTCACTGAGGGACACCTGAAGTCTGCTAAGTCTACTAAGATACAAATATACACATTGATATTTACTGCTTTTTGTTTTTCATGAAAATGCATTATATAAGTTAGATTATGATGTCTTATTTTGTATGAAGATATGATATATGGAGTTGTTCAAAATATTAAATGTCCTGTAAACATCAGAGCTGCCTACATATTACAGTAAGTACATCTGGTAGAGCATAGTTTTGAACACTGACAGTAGTTTGCAACTTAATCTGGAATCTCTTTACCTAACTTCGCTTTCCAGAAGAAGTAGCTGATTAAGTCAAAGTGTTGAGTTTTTAAATGATATTTTTACTAGAAATAAAAAGCTTTGGATAATTAGATTTGGGTGAAAATAACTTAATAAATGTCATCCACTTGTGTATTCATTCAACAAATGTGTTTGAGTTCAACTTTGTACAAGGCACAGCCCGTGGGCCTCATTTATGTATTGTATGTGTTAATGACTGCCTATGTTTTTTACTTGAAATAACATTATTTGTAACGCAAACCTATTCTAATATCATGGTGGTATATATACTGTATTAAGTCAAGAACACTAAGTTGATGAAATGCTTTAGAAAACATACATTTTTAATTTGATTATCTAATGCCTCAAGCAAATTTATTAGAGTTTCAGATGAATATATATTTTTGTTACTGCCAAATAAATAAGTAGAACATAGCTTTTGCTTAAACATATTTTTATAAGTATTCATTTACAGTTATCATTATATTAATTAGTAAAATTGGTTCTATATATAGTAACTCTCTTGAATATATCCATATTTAATGCTGTATAACATCCAAAATATAATGACAAATTTCACCTGAAGATATTATTAAAGTAATCTATACTTTCCTTTGTAAAATATACATGTAACATAGTTTCAATCACACATTATTATTTTATGTATGGCTAAAATGATCAAAGTGTATTATGTGTTTTATACCATTTATTTTTGTTTGCATAAAAAAACTAGAGTAGTAACATTGTATCATAAATGTCAATAACAATAAAGTGTAATGTAGTATGATCATATTAAATGTTTTCCATTTTAATTTAACCAATTCATCTGCTGTTCTCACATGTTTAGAAGACAGACTTCATGAAAAATAGATTTTTACCCTTTAAGTATTCATAGGCTTTATAAAAGAAAATGTATACACATATGAAACAAGTCAACAAATATGAGCCAAGGTGAGTTGTAGAGACAATAACTGCCAGGAAGCGGGGGTCAGAAAACAAAGTTTAAGAGTGACCATGCTTGGAAAAGCTTCATGGGAGATAAGAGACTTTTGCTGTTTCTGGAATTAACAGTCAATCTATCAAGATTCATTTAGTACCTATTATGTATAAGCCCCTGTCCTGCCTTCTGAGGGTGTTATCAATGATATAATTCCCATACTCTGCACTTGAAGAACTTGGAATCTACAGATACTGAATGCAGTGCACAAACCAAAATAACCATTGATCGACCTAAGTAATACACATTAATACAAAATGAGAAGTAAGGCAATGAGATACATGTACTACCAAATTTCAGAGAATTTACATTTAACCCAACATCTTTTTATTGGGCATCTAGAGATTATCAGGTACTGAGCTAAACTGGACATTTAGTAATTAGAAACACATATATGGCTATTGTTCATGTGGAGTTCATAATCTAGATGGGGGGAAACTAACAAAAATGATGAGAGGAGATTGGGTCCGCTTTCAGGATTTGTAAGGTTAAACAGTAGAAGAGAATGGCAACCTTGTTGAGAAGAACAGCACAAATATACATGCTGAGCAACAAATGCAGCAGGTATTTTGGTGGAATGGTGTGTGGATCAGTCTGAATAGAGAATTAAGATTTGTGAGTGTGATGAGGAAGAGCTACTGATAGGAAAGAAGGTTGGGTCTGGATGGGGTAGGTCTCTGAATGCCAGGCTAGGAAGTCTGGGCATTGTATGCAGAAGCCAGTTGAAATACCTAGTTCATAACAATGATAATTATGAGATCCCAGGGAGATGTTTGAAAAATGTGTATGTTATTGAGTTTGTAAGCCAACTCAGAAATGTCAAAAGAAATATCCATTGAAAGAATAAAAAATCTATAACTAGGTTTGACTTTTTGGAGATTGTGGTATATGCTGAGATTGCAAGTTTAATTACAGTTATAAGAACAAAATGGAACCTGCACACACTGGCTGTTTTATAACAGCATTCTAGACACTGGTGTTCCAGAGAGGTTCTTAGATGAGATACACATACAAAATATGATACGCTCAAAATAAATTTAAGAAACAGAGTTAAATGGCTCTATTTTAGGATTTTTCCAACATTTTAATTCAATATGTCCCAAACTTACTAGAGGATAGGACATATTTCATGGAAGATTTGTTAATATTCAGCAAAACACATTATAGGAACACTAGTGTAGAAGTTTCATGATAACATGAAAAGAAAAAAGATAAATGCATTAATAGGAGATGGCACAGCTTTTATCTGATGGAGATATCATTAGGGTTTAAAGGAAGGAATGACAAATAGTGACATAAATGAACAGTAACAGTGAATTAGAATTAAAAGCAGGCTGTAATATTGTAACATATATTTTCTCACCATTCATCTCTGCTCAGGATATTAGTCATGAGGAAGTGCTTAATCCACAGAGAAATGCAGATGCGTCCTCTGCACTCTAATCATTTCAGCTCTGTACTCCGATGAGATGTTTTACTATTATGTATAAACTTGACTCTTGTTTACCATGTTTTCTGGACTAAATTTGTAACTTTTGATGGCATGTCTAGGTATCTTGAGTCAGATGAAGGAATTTTATCTTTCCAGGAAATATTCAAACACATGCTAAGTGTGGGGTTTTCCAGACTAACACTGGTCAGTCATTTGGACATAATGTGAACATAGGAAAACATATATCACACTGGTTTGTTTTTTTAAAGCTAGGTCTTGGTACAATGAGCCCCCAGGTCATCTCCAAGATTCCTGGGGATCAGGAATCTCCCAGATCTAAATGTGGACTCCTTTGCTATTAACTAAAGTAGATGCAGAAGAAAAGGTTTCATTTGCAGAACTGTCTAGACATTCAGCAAGTCGTGGAGTTCCTAGAGACTCTGCCCTTAACTCACTATGTTGCTTTTATTTAGGAGAGACCTGTGAACCCCTTGCCTTAAACTATATTATTCCATGGCTATGTGCTCAGAGAAAAAGGCAGATATCACCCTTGATATAGTAGAGCATTCTGTTTATGGCACTTTAGTTCAGAGGGATGAAGACAAGTGATCATAAATGATGATCAAAGAATGACAAAGGGCATGCAGGGATTGAGGACCAGGAAATATTAAGTCTTCTAAAAATTTCTCTAACTGCCCACATGTTGACTCACTGTTAAAAATGCTCCCCTCAGAGGTTAGACTTAGGATGGTACCTAACTAGCAATCAGCGATCTGGACACTATAACCAAACCCAGAGTAAAGAGCAGGCTCAGGGGTGATATGAAAAGTGGCTTTTATACACAGCCTTTGAAAACCTTACTTAAATTGTTTAAAATATTAATTGATGTCCAACCAATAAGCTTTTTTCCACTTTTTTAATTAAAATGAAACTCATGTAACACAAAATCAAAAATTTCAAAGTTTGCAACTCCCTGACACTTAGGACATTTACAATGCTGTGCAACCATTATGTCTATTTCCAAAAACTTTTATCACCTTCAAGCAAGTTATTTTTAATTAAACTTAAAAAAATAACTGTGGATTCAATTTTTTTACAAAGTTCAAAAACAGCCCTATGGAGGAAGGATAGCATTTTCAACAGGTGCTAGGACATCCATCTATTGGCATAAAAATGTTAAACTCAGCATTACATCTCATGCAAATATTAACTCAAAATGGGTCATGGATTTAAAGTAAAATATAAAATTATAAGATTTTAAGAAAAAAATATAAAAGAGCATCTTCATGATCCAAGGCAAGATAAAGGTTTTTAGTCTTTATCCAAAAAACATGATCCATAAGAGAAAAAAAAATGATAAATAAGATCTTAACAAAATTTAAAACTTTTTCTATTTTAAAGCCAGTGAAAAGGTATGTTACAGACAGGAAGAAAATAGTTGCAAATTACTTATTTGACAAATTAGAACATATAAAGAATATTTTTAAAAAGCAGGTGTGAAAAGCTTCAAACTATTATTCCATTTATGTAGCATTCTTGAAATGAAAAAAGAATGAGAAATGGGAAGGAAGGAAGCACTTTTAGTGATACGAGGGCAAAGAGAGTGAACTTTGTAGCAATGGAAGGTTCTCCATCGTGCCAGAATTATTTTTGACATCATGATTGTGAAACTGTGTATTGTTTTTGCAAGATTTTATTTTTCAGGGAAACTGAATGAAGGGGACACGAGATTTCTCTTGAGTTGTTTCTCATAACTGAATATGAATCTACATTTGCCTTAATAGAAGTTTCAATTAAAAATACAGAATGAGTATTGAACGTCTCTCAAAATGGTAGTTTTAAAGGATTAGTAAGGGAAATACCTTCCTGAAAATGAAATCACATTTTGAGATAGAGGCTAATAATAAATATGATGACTTCTTTATATTTTCTTTGCCCCTCATAGCATTCATTCATTCATTCATTCATTCAGTAAGTCAACTGCACAAACTGAGAACCCATTTTATGGAAGGCTTGATGTTGGGACTGAGTAACTCGCTAATGTACAGAGGCTCTTGAGGAGTTCATATGTTAACGTGCAGTAAGCCATCACCAGAGGTATAGTCCAGAAGTCTAATTAAGAGACCAAAGCCATCACTGAAATAGCTGCATGACTATGAACAAGGTACTTCTTTGATCTCCCTCAGATTCTCTGAACTGTAAAATTACAATAATAATATCACTCACTTCATAGGGCTGTAACATGATTAAATGAAATAATGCAGGTAAGAATTTAGCACTGAGCCTGGCATCGGGAAGCACTCTACAATGTTCACTAGGGTAGAATATTGTATCATTAGGAGATTCAACTGAGAAGTAGGAGGAAAGACCTACTACTCTCTAGAGACAGTGTCTTTAGGCAGATGGCTTCTTTGGGGAATAGAGAGATGGGATTAGAGGGGTTAGTTGCCATTTGAAAGTAAGGCATGCCATGGAAAGGAGTTCGGAGTTTATCCTGTGGGTAGTGGTACCTCTTCGGAAGTTTTCAAGAAAGTAAACAAACTATCAAAATACTTACATTCACAGCAGTGCAGTTAGAAGGTTATTGCAATAATTGCAAGAGTACAAGGAGATAAATAACTAGAGAACTGAGTATATAATTCTGGGACACTAACATGTACGTGAAAGAAAAGATGCTGTGAATGAAATCCAGAAAAAATTTTCGAAGTGGTTGGGAGGAGACTCAAGAAATGAAATGGTAATGGAAGTCAATAAAATATAGTCCAAAGAGGGAATTGTCAGTGATTATATAAGTAGAATGAGAGGTAAAAAGGACATTTTGCTCTTAAATTACTTTTATTTCTTGCATTCTATTTTAGTTGCAAAAGTTTTACATGCTTTTTGTAAGATGATAATTTTTTTAAAAAAAAGTTATATAATAATTCTACCAGAATGCCTATTGCCTGGCACATTTATATATTTAATGTACAGATTATATAACATATATATTTATTTGTATTCCAGTTCTTTTAGTATAAGTGGTTGGTAGAAACCAAAGTCTGAGTGGTTTTAACAAGTAAAACAAAGCATTGAAAGAATGTATTGAAGCTATTAAATGTTAGAGGCGGATCTCCTGGGCAGGACCAGTTCTCACATTTAAAATGACGTCATCAGAAATCATCTCTTCATCTCGCCTTTGCTTTCCTCTGTGTTTGCTGCTTGCTCAGACCAGCTCTCTCTTAATGATGGCAAAGTGGCCACTAAGCTTCTATTTTATACCGTTTACCAACTTCAATGGAAAAGAACTTGCCAAACATTGCAGCAAAATTTCTGCATTGTTTTCTGATCGGCTAGTCTGAGTGTGATCTCTTAAACCATCACTGGAGCCAAGGAGAAGCTGTACTTTCATTGGCAAGACATCATCGATCCCCCGATTTCAAGAGAGGGTGCTGTCAGAAACTTCTAAAAAATTTTTTTAATAAAAAATAAAAATCCGGGTGATATTATCAGAAGCAGGAATAGATTCTGGGCAGGCCTAAACAACAGATGGCCATAAAAGTAGCACGGGAGAACTCATGTACCAATCTTAATTTCAAGCTTTATCTTGCGTTGGCAAGTCTATTAGTAAATTTCCTTTTCTGTGAATTTCCTGATTTTATCAAACTAGAACAGGAAAATTATCTCTACAAAGCACTTGGTTCAGAAGCCAGGTGACAGTAGATAATATATTAAGCAGAAAAAGAAGAAAACGAAGCAAATATACTTTCCTTATAAAGTTAATAGAAAAAGAAAGGAGAGAGTTGGAGCTCTAGTTTAAGTAAAAGCAGTGTAAAATGTTTTTTGTTTTGTTAGCTAGTTGGCCAGGGATCAATGAAGATTTATTTTTCTATTAAGAATGAAAATGCTTAGGTATTTTTTCCATGTAGCTCTTAGGTAAAATACTTTTCATGGTAAGGGTATGTAAATATACATATCTTGGATTTATTTTATTTGGCTTTAGCCCTGGAGATATGTTACTTAACTGTGAGCCTTCAGTATAACATTAACCTTGGTAGAGACTGTTTTGTGGGAAAGTGGGTTTAGGAGTTCCAATGCATAATGGCAGATAGATGATCTGAACATGAGCAACATGTTCTACATCAGGCTTCCTCCAGAGATAAAAAGTTGTAAGAATGGCCATCTAAACAATGCAGATTTCTACACTGAAATTGCACACATTATGGTTCACAGAAGGAAAGTATTCTTCAAAAGTAAACAGTGTAAATGAGCTACAGCTTTTTTATTCAATCATGTGCTAATGGGCACTTGGGCTGTTTCCAAATCTTAGCTATGGTAAATTGCGCTGGAAATTAGCCAGTCAGAGGAAGATAAGTATCACATGATCTCACTCATATGTGAAATCTAATGAACAAAATAAACTGATTAGAAAAATAGATCCAGAGATACGGAAGCATGATGCAGATTGATGAATTTCAGAGGAAAGGTGGGGGTAGGGGGAGAGTGATTAACCTGGAAACTTGTATGCATATATGCACAGCCCATGGACACACACACTAGTGTGGTGAAGGCCTGAAAGGGGTGGGTGTAGGGTAGAGGGGATCAATGGAAAAAAGACAACAAAGAAGACATGTGTAATACTTTCAACAATAAAGACAAAAAAAATGTTAAATGTAGTTAATGTTTTAACAAATGTTTGAATATTTACAAAAGTAAACAGTGAAGGTTTTGGCACTCTGTTGTGAATTCAGATCTGAACAATGGATGGAGTGTGTGATTCTGAACTTAATCCCTAACCATTCCTTGCTTTTAGGATAAAATTAAAAATCAGAGACAGAAGAACTAGATGATAATATTTAATAAATAAATGCCAGTGGTATTGAACTTTAACTTTAAAACTGAAATCCAGAAAGAAATGTGTCATGTCATTCTGACCAAAAGAAGATAATGGACAGCCATTATAGTGCTTTCCCATTTGATGTTATAAATCATGAAGCCATGTGAGAGGTACTGCCTTAGCTTTTCTCAAACATCCAGGACATGTTTCAAGGATCTCTTGGAGGAACTTTAACCCACTGCCACTCTATTCCTCAACCAGAGGAGAAAAGGGAAAAGATTATGAGATGCAGTTTCATTTTTCCCAGGACTATTTCATCAAAGTCTGTAACATAAACTAAACAGAGTTAGCAGATGCTTGTGCCAGAGTGACAGATGACAAATGACGCCAGATCCACCTTTAGAGAAGAGGCAGAGTGAAGAGTTATCCAAACTATTTTATATGAACATTTATATTGACATTAGTTAAGGAAACGGTTGGAAAAAACCCAGCTGTGTCAGGAAACGTAAAAAGTGGAGTCTTGGTTGCAACTGCTGCTGGTGCTCATGGGAACATGTCATTTGAAATGTTAGAGTTGAATCACATCTCTTTTCCAAATTCATAATTATTATTGTGTTAAATATAGAGACGGTGAAAAATGCCACCCAGAGAGGAAAGAGATGTATTTGTACATATAAGGCAGTACTAGTTCTATGATTAGCAGAAGAGCTGCTTCTGACCCTGGCTGACTGAGTGTGGTGGGGCTGGGGGTTAGGGGAAATAATATGAACCATGTTTTTTATTTTCTGTATTCTGATGCTTTGACATCTGGGGCCTGGTTGACCCTGGAGGACTGCCCCTCCCGGGGTTACACAATACCTTGAGATTTTATTTTATTTTTAATTTTGAAAAATATATTTTTTTATTGATTTCAAAGAGGAAGAAAGAGGGGCGGGGGAGAAAAAGAAAAATCAATGATGAGAGAGAGTCATTGATCGGCTGCCTCCTGCAAGCTCCTACTGGGGATAAAGCCCACAACCTGGGTATGTGCCCTTGACCAGAATGGAACCTGGGACCTTTCAATTCGCAGGCCAATGCTCTAACAACTGAGCCAAACCGGATAGGGCTACCTTGAGATTTTAAAGAATTCACCAGTTAGTGTGATTTTTTAAAATACAAACCGACCAAGGCAGAGCCCACACCCCAACTACCTCCTTTGTTAGGCTGTTACACTCTTGGCCACAGCTCTTATGTTCTACTCACCCCCAGCCAGCTACCAAACAACTGGGGACAGCCCCTACACCGAAGAGCCTGCAATGGTATTTAAGCTAGCCAATCCTAAGCCTGCTAATTCTACCTTGCCTGTTTCTTCCCTCATCCCCACCTCCTCTTCCTGTCTCCTGTCCAACTTTGGTGCTTCCCCATGTGGCCCCGTGCAGCATGGCACACCAGAGAACTGGGAGCAACTAAAGATCTTTTCCATGGCAATCATCTCATGAGCTTCTGGCCTCACAATGCCTGAATAATAAAATCTTTTTTTTAAAAAAAATAATAAGGGTGATAATAAAGAGGGGGCAAGAGTAAATGTCTTCTTTGAGTAGCTGAAAAGCTGAAAGTAAAGCTATATTGGCTAGTCAAGTTGTCTTCAAAACCTTTTTGTGAAAGTCTTAGACAGAGATTCTTATTTTCCAGCAGTTCGAGGCTACAGGGCTATCCAGCATCATCTGCTATACTTCTGAGTCCACAACTGGCTATGCTGGTTAGGCAGTTACTTTTAGTTCCTGGCCTTTTGGTATAGCAGCTTTAATAACTTAAGACATAGTTCTACGTGGTCAGCACCAGACACTTGCTCTTCACCTCAACAGTTCCTAAATTGTCCATATTTGTTGGTTCTCTTGGAAGATAGTCTATTTTGCATCAGGCAGTGTGGAGTACTGGATAGAACAAATAACACACACACAAGAATTGTTGGCCAGCAGCCTGTACAAACACCAGCTCACCAGATACCCTATCACAATATGGTTGTATGAATTAAATAAAATGACATAAAGTACTTAACTCCCAGCACATAGTAGAATTTAATACATGCTACCTTCTCAACACATCCTTTTCCCATGGTATTTAATTTTCTTGTCCACCTCTGGGAAAGTAACCTTTACCTTTAGTTGTTTGTATTTCAGGAGTGATTTTTGTTTGTATCAGGGAATTCAGTTTTTAAGCCCTTTTTTAGCCCAAACCTTCATATAATATCAGCTAGTTGCTGGCTTCCTGATTATTAGAAATGTCTAGACTCTAGGCTGTCAACTGCCCCATCTTAGAACTGAAATGCTGGTTATACAACATTAGCAGACTTTCTTCTATTTTCTCCAGTTACTATTTCAGCAAAACAGGTAGCAACAAAAACAGGTTCCACCAATTTTTGCTGATCCATGCTGTCCTGGATCCAAAGGACCATCCGTCTCTTGGGGTATAACAGATGTAGTACCGCTGCTGGCTGATCCGAATAGGAATTCTTCTGGGTCAGTCAGGAACTCGGCTGGGCCTTGAAAGATAAGGGAAATTTTTTCTAAATGGAGTTAATAAAACAGAACAGACTGTGTTTATGGGTAAGATATTCAGGAAATATAAAAAGCAAGGATCTAGGATCATTACATTTTCTTTTGTGAGGGACTCTGAATCAATCTTTGCTAATGATGGCACATTAACAACAAAACATGATCGCTAGTTAGGTAGTTACTTTTAGTTCAGGCAGAGAGAGGGTGGTGATAGGAACTAGGAGGCACTGTGGGCCCCTGGAGGAAATATACTGCAGCAGACATGCTCTTCAACCTTCACTAAATCTTCTACAATAGTAGTTTAGGTTAGAAAGTAATTTCACTTCTGGATTCTAGTTTAAGGACTTGTAAAAGTTTCTCTTTGGAGATTAATATCACCACGATGTAATCAGCTTTAAAATGTCTTTTTAAAAAATCTAGAATCAGGGTGAATACATATTCAAATGGCATGAAAGTGAAAAATGTTTTTCAAATATTATAACCATTGCTACAGATGCATCTGACTATGAACATTTCTTTATTAATATATATATATATAAAATATATTTTATTGCTTTTTACAGAGAGAAAGGGAGAGGTATAGGAAGTCAGAAACATCGATGAGAGAGAGACATCAATCCGCCGCCTCCTGCACGATCCCACTGGGGATGTGCCTGCAACCAAGTACATGCCCTTGACTGGAATCAAACCTGGGACCCTTCAGTCTGCAGGCCGATGCTCTATCCACTGAGCCAAACCGGTTTCAGCATTAAAATATATTTATTGATATTTTTACAGAGAGGAAGGGAGAGGGATAGAGAGTAAGAAACATTGATCAGCTGCCTCCTGCACACCCCCTATCGGGGATGTGCCCGCAACTAAGGTATATGCCTTTGACCTGAATCGAACCTGGGACCTTTCAGTGTGCAGGCCAACACTCTATCCACTGAGCCAAACCAGTTAGGGCATAACTGTGAACATTTCTGATATATAACCACCCTAATTTACCAAAAAATGTAAACTGAACACTAGTAATTCCAGATAGTTAGACAGCATTTTTTCAATTGTAAATGTCCATACTGTGATCATTTGTATATATTATGACCATTAGATGCGCTAGAATTCTCAGCTAATGATGGCAAAGTTGGCCATCTACCTTCAGAAGGTGGCATTGTGCAGTGGAAAGAACATAGGTGGCATGATTTCCAGATTCAGGCACTCCACTGAGTAGTCACTGTGAAGAAAACCCTACCTACATGCTTTGGGTTTCTGTTTTCTCATATGTTGAATCAGAGTTGGGAGCAAATCAAATTTAAGGTCCCTTTCAATTCTAACATATATAAGAGAAAGTGATCAAATGTGCAGGAGTTCCAAATAGGAAGAGAAGATTCAGAAATGCTTCCAGGAGAAGGTAGAATTAGAAATGGACATTGAAAGATACATAATAGAATCAGGCATGTTGAATTTGCTAGGAGGTGGGTTGGCGGGGCAGGGGGGTGGTTGTTTATTCTCACAAGTAAATATAAAACTGGGTAATGTAGAGCCTTCAGGAGAAGGACAAGGGACTTTGTATGGCTAGAACAGGAAGAATATGTAGAGACTAGGTTTAATAATGCAGAGATGGGGACCATACAGAAAATATTTTTAAGCAAGTACTATGTGCCAGACACTATCCTAAGCAAAAGATACAATGGTGAGTGAGCCTGCCGGATAGGCAGGGTCTCCTTAGGGGAGCATTTAGTCTCCTGGGGGAGATAGAATATCTAAACAGCTATGATATGGGAGCTTATGGCAAAAGCATCTGACCAAGTCTGGAGGTGGACAGTCTTTGAACCCTAAAGGTTGAGTCAATGTCAGCCAGGCATAGCTTGGAGCTTGGAAGATTATCTCAAGCAGCAGTGAAGTATCTGCCTTTCCTAACTCTTTGTATCCAACCAATTGTTGACTAAGTTATGCACCATGAGTTCAGTGGCTAATTGAAATTGGCATTCAAAATAAGTGTATTTACCACCCCTGGTCTAAGAGATATTGTGCCAGATATAGTATGGCATCTCTTCATTTTTAAACACACACCAAAAATATACGTATGGTTTAAAAGGCCTCACAAATAGTATTTGTGAAAGTCCACAATAGAATGTCAACAACAAATTGCTCATTCAAACTTAGCCAAATTGTAATGAAATTAAGTACTTAAAAATAATATATGGAACATGAGTGGTAAAACAGCTTCTGATTATGTATGTGTTCAATGCTTGCCGAGAGCCTGAAAATAACACACTATAAATTTTAAGTTGCAAGTTTCTTTAGTAAGTTTTACCAGCCAGGAGATATAATGAGAAAAGACCAATGGTTGGATTTATCTAAATTTAAAAATTGTCAGGGAAAATAGAATTGATGGCAATTGTAAGAA
Source organism: Lasiurus borealis (assembly GCA_004026805.1). Classification (NCBI taxonomy): domain Eukaryota; kingdom Metazoa; phylum Chordata; class Mammalia; order Chiroptera; family Vespertilionidae; genus Lasiurus; species Lasiurus borealis. Next base: position 17,764 of record PVJN01040813.1, read on the forward strand.
GGAATCTAGGTTAGAAAGAAAAAAAAACATAATGCCAGTGATATAGTGGGATGAGGACTGACAGTTCCAGTAAGTCTTAAGACTGTATTGAAGGAAAGAAGGTTTATATACCCTGAACCAGAATGGAACCCGGGACCCTTTAGTCCATGGCTCAATGCTCTATCCACAGAGCCAAACCAGCTAGGGCAGGTTCAACTTTTTAAAGATTCGATCTGCCCTCCTATCTGCTTTAACAGTGATCTGAAGAGTCTGGAGGTAAACAGCCAAATATGTGAGCCACATGCTGAATCAGATGAGAACACATGCACATAAAAATTATCAAGGTCATCAAGGTCATCAAGATCCTTAAAGCATCCTTGGGATGGGTTTCCCACTCAGCATTGTCTCCTTCAGAGGACAGCAAACCAAATGTCCTAACTGAATTCAAAGAAAAGAGAAGAGGGGGAAGCTGGCAAAACCTAAGTCACAACTGACTATTTAGTCCTAAGAAAAGATTAATGTGCTATATAAAGGCTAAATAACAAAGATGCAAATAGCAACCAAATGTTACCCTCTAGAGGACAATAGTATCATGACATTAATAAGACCCATAGCAGACTGGGAACAAAGGTCAGGTTTTTGTGGGAAGTGATTTTTTCCTTGGCTTTCATAATGAAGATGATGTGTTAGTAATTCTGTTTCTCAAGACAGCTTTTCTCTCTGACTTATTAGTCACTTAATGCCATCTGTTCGGGTACCAGTATTATTCACCCATGTAAGCAAAAGGAAGATTTAAAAAATGTAACTGTAAAGCCACATTATTTGATTCCAGACTAAAGTTGACATTTCCTTTTGGGATATATCTGTAGTTTATTTCCATTTAAGTTATAGCTGTATAAAGCTCAATTTTTTCAAACAAAAATAAAAGTATGTAGAATACTTGATGTTCTCTTCTTTTTAGTGGAAGCTGAAAGAGGAAAAGCTTAAGGAGCCACTCAAAGGAGATGTTTCCATGTGCCCCTCCATCTTGTAAGTTCGCTGACACACACCTCCCCCACCACCACCCTGCGCTGCCTCTAAGGCAGTTTCTCCCCAAAACAAACAAGATTTTAGTAAAATGCATTGAGGGTCTGGGCCAGGAAGGGTCCTTGATTACCAAATAGGATGGATATCTGCTTTCAAAGTTTCAATTTTTTAGTTTTCTTTTTTTTGGTAATCCTCATTCGAGGATATTTTTTTCCCATTGCTTTTTAGAGTGGAAGGGAGGGAGGGAGGAAGAGGAGGAGGAGGAGAGAGAGAGAGAGAGAGAGAGAGAGAGAGAGAGAGAGA